>JXOV01010563.1:10424-26050 GCA_001014945.1 Clogmia albipunctata | reverse complement strand
GTTTGGTCCAATAGTACAATACAATACAATGTAGTGTAAAACAGTGTAACCGATTCATTGCTTTATGGGATGGAACAAAAAAGAATTGAGTGAAATTCACAATTATTTCTTAAACGAATCTTTTGTTGAAGAACAATAGTTCTGTGTTTCAATATTTGTATCTTATTAATATTAAATTAAAAAAATATCTTTAAGTAATTGAAATTTAAGGCCGGGGTAGTTAAATCGTTGTAACCAAACTTATCTGGAATGACCCAGGGTTGAGCCCTGATCAAACCGTATTTGGTTTGCATTTCTTTACTCGTTTCACTAAAAACATTCTGTGATTAATATTTGTTTAAATTCATTTACAAAAATAATATCCCCGGCTTCAACAGTCCAACAACAATGAGNTGTAACCAAACTTATCTGGAATGACCCAGGGTTGAGCCCTGATCAAACCGTATTTGGTTTGCATTTCTTTACTCGTTTCACTAAAAACATTCTGTGATTAATATTTGTTTAAATTCATTTACAAAAATAATATCCCCGGCTTCAACAGTCCAACAACAATGAGTAGTATCTCAATACTATTCGTTCGACACCAAACTGGTTTTCGAGCTTGGAAGTGCATAGAATCGAAGACATAATCTAGATCTTTCTATAATACTAATTATTTGCTGCCACTCAATGAATGGATACAGATGAAAGTTTTGAAAGGGATGGTTTTCTTTATAGTATGTGTGTTCTGTTGCAAAACCTGCCTACGAATAATGATTCATAGACATGATATTCAATTGTTAATTCTGAAAGATTGGCAAACGAATAGATAGTATTTGAAAATTTTGATTGCTTAAAACCTATTGGTTAGACCTGGATCGGTAACCGTTGTTGTATTGTAATACAAGTTGAATTGTAATTATCATCAATAAATAAATTAGTTTGTTTTTGTTATATAAACGATCAATAATTACTGAAATATTGTTAGATTTTTTTTTAAATCATAAAAATTTTTGACATTTTTAATCATTTCTAGTTTTGCATAAAGCTGATGCATCTGTAGTTGGTAATAAGTTCATTAACGGATTATTTTAAATTGTGTGGGTAGTTGTCATTATTATCTTGAACCGCAGAAACTGGTCAGGTTTATTATTGTTGGTTGTTACCATCAATAATGGACATGTTGGGGCTAGCTAGGTGTCTGCTCTTTGTCTAGCTGGCTGGTCTGTATGAGAGGTGTTATTCACAAAGCCAAGAGCACAATTAAGTTACATAAATTTACCGTCAGATGTTGGTGATGTACAGGAAAAATTTTGTAACGACATTTTATCGCGAATTTATAATCAGTGCTTTGTTCACGAATTTAATTTGCAATTTAATTTTGTAATTATTTTGTCTATTTTTCCACTCGTTTGTCATTACACATTGTCAATTTATATGCAAAACGGGATTTTACATTTTAGGGAACAATTGGTGGTGGAGAGTTCCTCTCTCTCTCACTTGTTTTGATGACAATTTTATTATGGCCGAATTGATTTTTGGGTTGTGATTTTTTATTATATTCGATTTTATAGAGTGATTGCCGCTCGTTCACCAGCCAATTTGCGATGACTAACCGCTTCCTATAAAATTTAATATGACTCTGTTCAGTTGTTATGAATTTTTTCTGCTGTTTTGATAAAGCTATAATCGGAAAGTGCTTTATGACGTCACGTTGCAAAATATATGGAGATTTTTATGTTTAGCCAAGAGTACGACATTTTATTCAAATTTAATGCAGTTAAAGAGTTTCACAAATTGCTTCATAATTTGTTGCCAATTTAATATTTTGAGCAAATTAAATTACCGGCGCTCTCTTTTTCAAAAACAACACTCTAATGCAATTTGGTGGAGCGAAATGTGAAATTGAACCCAAAACAAAATTCAATTAAATTGTTAATTAACCTTTTTGTGTATAGTCTAGAGTTGTTGTTAATGGAGAGAGAGAGGCCCAGAAAGGACTATATTTCTATCAAGGGAATACAGACCCGATGACCTTTCACTCTTCCTCTCTATCTCTCCAGAGACTAAAATTGGCCATACGATCAAAGTAAAATAATGAATTATAACCTAATCAACTTTGATGACAGAAAACGCTCGCAAATTTATACACGCTAAAATGAGATATAATTATATGGTTGTGCCGATTCATAATCCAAATATAAATATGTGGGTTGACTGATAAAACTTTCAAAAGGTTATTTTGATAACAAAAACAATTAATTCTATAAAAACTATATTTTTAAATTGAAATTCTATCGTCACAAACCAATTAGTCAATGAAGATTTTTAAATTAATTAGGTTATTTTAACTGCAATTCTTATTATCATTAATTATAAATACAATTCAAATAACAAATGTTGGTTATTTCGAAGAGGGATCTCCTTTTCATTTTGTAAATAATCTTGTTGCACCTACATTCATTTTCATTTCATTTGATCTAGTTAATTGAAATAAATGTTAATTAACATAAATATAAATTTAGTTAATAAATAACTGGTAATCCATATTACTAACATTGATCCTATCCTATAAATTGTACAGACCTATACTGGCCTAGTGTGCGGTGCTGTGTGGTATGTCTATTAAACACTTTTGACTATCCCATTTTAATAAGCTATTTATCATTTATAGTAATCTTTTAAACATTCCTCTGTGTATGAAATGTTCATTTTGATGAGCTTCAATCTTAATTGAAGCACAAACCAATGTATTTAATTTTGGTGTAATCTTATGTTAAACAATTGGTGTTAATGAATATTTATGAAATTTAAGATATTTCACATCTTATGGAGCATCCCTGGAGAAAAATGAGATGAGAAAATAAGTGCTGGTGTTACTGTTATCAATGTTGTGACACTTGCTTGATGGGTCCCTTCTTTTCCTACATCTACACTTTTATTTCACGCTTCTCACTTTTACCACGGCCATTAAGTCTAGATGTCTGAGGCTAGGATGAGGAGAAAATGAAAATTAATTATCACAGATTTTCCCTGTACTAGAGAGCGGGCGAGGAGTAGTAGAAAAAAAGCGGAATTGACAACGCCACGAGAAAATGTTTTGTAATGTAAATCTGTGGGAACGGTAATGATGATGTTTTGGGATTCCTGCGGTTCTGCCTGGGATGGGTGTGTGGGGGGTGAAATATTGTGATGTGGTAAATGTTTGAAAGGTTTGGCGTTGAGGAACAGATATAGCTCATTATACTCGTATAATGAAAATAAAGTGAAACGCTTTGGAACCGAAAAAATCTCAGCAGTTTTTTAGATGAAGTTTATTTGTCAGGTGGCTTCAGATGTTGTCACTTTGTGAACTTTGTAGACAGCCCATGATGAAAGGGGGGATTGACAGAGAAGGCTTAGCAAGTGAGCAATGAAGGAATGACGGACATATTGTCGCCAAAGGACAGCTAATAAGTCGTATTTTTGTCTATAGCTGAGGAAAAAGTTTTTCGTTTAACGATTTTTTGGAGGCCGCTCTTTTGACGTGAAATTTACTAAGGGGATTTTCCGTTTTTGCTCTTATCGGGGCAGTTACAAAGGGCCATAAATTTTCTGAAGCTTTCCTCTTTTTGCCCCTCTCGCAATCCCTCCTTTGAAATGGCTCTACATGACACATAAGCTTTTATTGCAGCATTCAAAGTTATATATGAATCCCATCTATTCACTCCAATTACATGTTGAATGCGTAATACTCGTGATACATTTTTTCTGAACATTATATATTTTTTGTTTGCCAAGGAATGATTCAAATTTATATACGACTTATAAAGGAGAGGAGTAGGGGGAGAAAATTGTCATTTATGGCTTTAACTTTTATTGCTTACTTTGGAGATTTTCACCACCAGAGCGCGAAAATTTTATGTTTTCTCGTCAGCAGTTCTAAAATTGTGGCTGTTCACTTTTTTTTTGCTGGTGTCTTGCTGCCTTGAATTCTGGAAGTAATTAAACGGAATTTATCGAACGGGAAATTTTTGCCAGTGGCTGCGGTTTTTTCGCCAACCTCGTGATGGAAAACTTGGGAGGGAAAAACATGTGCAGGATGTGTCGCATACAAATTTGAGACATCCCCGACAATTTGCCGGAAAAGTTTAAAAGAACACCGGGGGTGAGGGAGCAAAACTCCCACAAGAGGGTTTAAAATTGTTTCAAGTTGAGTCTCGGTGTGTGTATTAAATTTTCTCACCTGATGCCGTTTATTTATTGAGAGATACCGAAATAAGATAAGGAAGAGGAGATTTTCTTCCCCAAAGTCTAGAAAGTTCCGCTATGCTGCTATTATTGGGTTATTAGGAGCACATTTAGGCGACTGTGTCAAAAGGAATTTTCTGCTGTAAATATACAAGAGGGGAGGTGGATGCTGAGAAAAATTCCTGATTTTTCACCTTTCCTTCACCTTCCACTTGATTCAAGAGTATTTGGATTTGTGGGAATTGGATTGGAATTTTCTTCTTGGTACACGAGTACACATAAAAGGATATTGACTTTAGATTCATTGACTCGAATTAAACATTATCAAGGTATACAATTCTCCTCCGCTCCCCTATTCTGGTTAATAAATTCATAGGAGAATTTGATGAATGAAAAGTGGTTTTTTTNAAGGATATTGACTTTAGATTCATTGACTCGAAATAAACATTATCAGAGTATACAATTCTCTTCCGCTCCCCTATTTTGGTTAATAAATTCATAGAAGAATTTGATGAATGAAAAGTGGTTTTAAATATTTAATTCTGTTAAACAGATTTAAAAGTTTGTTCAATGTAAGTGCTATAAAAAGAAATTAATTCTAGAAACTTTAAAGGATACTCTATGAATAAAGCTTAGGGAAACACAAAGTCGAAAATTATCTATATTTGAAAAATTACTGGACTCCCTAAAAAGATATTATAAACATAAATATTCGTTTATAATCAATACCCTGAAGAAAAGTGAAATATGTTCTTAAATGGAATTGTGGTTTATATTAGATTTGTTCTAAGTTAATCAATATTTTTTAAATAAAATCAAATTTAAATTTAATCAATAAAATAACTGTTAATAATTTATTGATAATTAAACTGACAATTTACATTCATAAATTGTAATAATTTAATGTCTTAATTTACCTGTAATTTTAATTAAAAGGTAATGAACTAAGTATTTAATTGTTTTTCCTGTCAAACCAAACATAAAGAAGAACGGGAGCCAAGTTTGAGTCATTTGCCTTTGCACCTGTCTCATTGGCTAAATTCCAAAGAAAATTTGGTGCGGGCATGAATTTAATATCACTTGTGCCGATTTCCTCCAAGAGCTAGGTTGTTGGTAACCTGAACTCGAGTTTACGTACTTTTCCGCCGACCTTCCTTCCTTCCTCTACCCAGCTTACTTTTGCCACACTGACTGCCTGCCTGCCTCCCCAATCGTGAAATCGCAAAATGTTTTCCTTGTTTGCCATTATTATTGGCTGATATTATTATTCAGCATGTTCTACCACTAATAAAATTCCCGGTGTTGAGTTACTTTGGCGCGTTGGTTCGTTCGTGCCCTGGTCTGGGGTATGCTGTTGCTGGTGCTGATGGTGCTGTTGCCGCCCAAGCCAGACCCTCCACCGCTGCCACCATCTTTATATCGATTGGCAATAAAAGTCTAATTTTTGCCAGTCTTTTCCTCCGGTATGTATGACGACGACGACAAGGACAAAGTCGTCGTCGTCGGCATAAGTGAATTTTCGGCAAAGATTTGTGTATTAGTATAGGAGAGACTACTTTTGGAATAAGTAGCCAAGAAAAGTAGAAAAAAGGACTGGAGAGTGGAGGAGAAGGATTCTATTTTTGTGTCTGGCTGTTGCTGCTTAGTGGTTGGTTGGAGCTGAATTTCTTTATAGTGACGCATATGGCGAGAAGAAGAGAACTAAAAAAGAAAGTACAAAAAACTTAACGATAGACACACGATTTGGCCAGTCGACTCTCGACTACTCCATTCTTCCAAGGAAGCGCACAAACTGGGGGAAAACAGGGAGATGATCAAAGCATTGGTGGTTGTAATCGGGGTGTCGTCTTTCTAGTTCCTCTTCTCGGTGTTTGATATTCAGAAATCGTCCTTGTTGTGTTCTTCTTTGTAATCGCATTAAAGGAAATGAGGAAAGTTTTCTGCCATCTTTTAACATGGCAGAAAAAAATATATGTACCATGGATGAGAGAGGGAAGCTTTATTAGTTTTTTATTTACACCGGTACGCGTTTAGAGAAGATTTTGTGGTGGTATTTATAATAAAAAGAGGAGTACCTAAGGTGGATGTCGTATTTTTTTTATAGTAGGAAAGTTGAATTTAGGATTCATAGGTCGTATCTCTCGGTCAAATGTTCGAATATATCCACCCAAGTTCTGGAAGCCGGGTGTCAAGTTCACCTTTTGTACCTTGTCTGTTTGTTTGCTTGCTTGGCTTCGTTTTGCAACGATGAAAGCACTGCTGAAGAGGTGGCACACGTTCAAGGTCTTGTCTGGTACTTGTGCGCAACTTTTCCCACACCCCCAGTCCAAAAAGCGAGAGGACCAACACACTTGAAAAGCATGAAGATGATTCAGATGGAAATTGAATTGTCAATTGCAAAATATTTGTTGAATGATTTCTCTCGCTTTGTTTGCTGAAAATATTTGCTCTAAATGTGTAATCAATTTTTTGCCGGGATGTTGATTTTTGGAATAGAATTTTCCGAATTACTTTTAGCGTTTTTTTGTTTAAAGTTATTATAGATAAATTGGATTCTTGTTTGTGTTTATTTATTATTTTTATTAACATTTATCTCATCTCTACTAATTAAATAAGTTTCTAATGGTTATCTTTACTTCAGACAATATTTTTATTGAATAAAGCGAGTAATATATTCTTCCTATATTAAAGTAATTTTTTTTTATTGCAAATGTATAGAAATTAATAGCTATGTATTTAAACAACGTGTGAGAAAAAGGACCATAATTATATACGAGTAATGTTCTAGAAAACGAATAAAATGAGTTTTGTGATTGTCTGCAGGTATTGAATAATGGATAATGTAATACTGTACGTTTATGAAATAGTTTATAGAGGAAGCATTGGCTACTAAAATATAAATATTTTTAAGTATTAATAGAATTGAGTAAAGAAGAGTGTAAAAATATGCTTAAACTTTTGGAATTTGAATGTTACGATAAAATTTAAATCCTTAAATATCTAAAACAAATATTTAAGGATTTGACCAATCAAATGACCTTTTAACGACATATTGTTGTAAACAAATGTGTACAAATTGTCAATTCTGTGAATGAAGCAAGTTGGTTACTAAGATTGATTTTGAATTGGATTATTAAATTTGTGTGAAATTTCCAGTCACAAACGCATTTAAAAATAATGGAAGAAAAGATGAAATTTAGACTGATTTGTACGAAAATTGGTCTTGTTTCTTCTTTATGCCGAAGCTTTAATTTCTATAACAATTTTAAGGAATTTTAAATGAATTATATGATGTAAGTAACTTTTCAAGTACAATTTGAATCCTTAAATATTTTAAACAAATATTTAAATAATAACAAAATGCCTTCACAATGTCTTTAATTTTCTTAAAATAATTTCATTTTATACGTTTATTTTATTTATTGCTTGTCTATTGAATTATTGAGTGATCAAAAGAGGTTTCCATTATGTACCATACTTGTATATCTTTGGTCTGGTTGTGGAATTCAAATGATCCGAATAATGTGTTTTTAATGTCTGGATGTGTCTCATTTAATTTTCATTGCACTCCTAAAAGAAGTTGTCTTTTATTATGTGNTCTCATTTAATTTTCATTGCACTCCTAAAAGACGTTGTCTTTTATTATATGTANTATTTATTGCTTGTCTATTGAATTATTGAGTGATCAAAAGAGGTTTCCATTATGTACCATACTTGTATATCTTTGGTCTGGTTGTGGAATTCAAATGATCCGAATAATGTGTTTTTAATGTCTGGATGTGTCTCATTTAATTTTCATTGCACTCCTAAAAGAAGTTGTCTTTTATTATGTGTGTGTGTGCTTGGAAGAAAAGACAGAAGAAGGATAAATAATGTGGAATCGTATTCCCACCCTAAAGAGGGAATAACATAAAGTTGCCCTTGTTGCTGAAAAATGTCCTTAATAATTCATAGGCACGGTCGTTTTTCGGCTGATGTTATTAATAGAAGAAGAAAAAATGCGTCTCTGGGATCTCAAATTGGATGATTTTTCTATTAGATAAATTTCCCATGATGACTAAATAGGATTAGTTGGGTTGTGGTGTTTACTGTTTACCGAGAAAAGGGATACTTGGTGAGGCATGTGTGGAGCGGAAAAGTCGGAAATCCCCTTCATATTGTTTGAGAAATAATGGCTTTAATTGTTTCGGTNGGAAAAGTCGGAAATCCCCTTCATATTGTTTGGGAAATAATGGCTTTAATTGTTTCAGCTTAAATTTTAAACGGGGCTCTATAAAAATGGCCATCAAAATCCAAGAAGATGAAGCACTTGAAAAGTGATCCCGCACGTCAGTTGAGGTCTTTACAACTTTGGAGGAATATATAAATAGAGGCTCTTTTGTATTTGGTTCAAGGGTAGTGGATCAGTTTCCATCGCACTGTAATTTGTAATGATTATTCCTCTGGTTAATGTCAATGTGTATCATTAAGGCGTCATTTTAAAGAGAGAAAGAGCCATGAAACAGTGTCTCGTTGTTGAGGATGATTGACATTGAGGAGGAACAGCGACACAAGACCAATCCGTTGTTGCTTTAAATTGACTGACAATAAAGGGCTCTCTGTGTTGTAATTCTAGATGAATGGATGCGGTTTTATGGATGATGATTAATATTAATTGGTGGAAAGGAAATTTTCACTTTTACTAATTGGAATCTCGCTTTTCTCTCTTGACAGTGGCCTCAATTTCCAGGACTTGATGGTGCGCCTCGGAGCCATCGATTCCCCACCGAAAACGCCCTGCATTCTGGGACTGGAATGCGCCGGAGAAATCGAAGCCATCGGCGAGGGAGTGGAAGATTTTAAGGTAAAATGTCTTTAAAATTACTTTTTTTATTGAGATATTTTTGATAAAATTAGGTTTCGACCTATTTTGAATGAATCAAAAGAAACTGTGGTAAATTCTCTTACTGTTGGTCCAGTCCTTTAAAATAATCAAAGACACAGAAATTATCATTTTTATTTTTGATTCCTATTTCTTTAATATTCTTTGACTTGAAATGAGACCACCGTGCGCCAGTTAAGGGGGGTTTTTATTAAATAAATTTCTATAAGAAATTACTCCCTTGAATGGGTTATTTAAGTGGACGGAAGTGGCCATTTTTTATTATTACTTTACTCAAGTTATTAATTCAAGACTCCCCTTCCCTCTTCAAAAGTAATATCTCAGTTTGGCATTTTCTTGGTTTCACAAAGACGGCGCGCGGATATTTTTGTTGTAATTTTAAATTAAAAGATCTTTCGTGTTCACAATTTATATTGTGTAATGAATCGAGACTGCCACTCGTTGGACCAACAATGGAATATAAATTTGAGGATTAAAACGGAAAGAACGGAATGTCTTTGTAAATTATGAAAAAGAGTAAAAGGAAAAAAATACTATAAATAACAGAAGTCTTGGCGGAATGGGTCCTTTAACGTCTTTGATTTGATACGCGCCCAAACGAGCGAGGTTTTTTGACGTGGGTTCTCTTTATAGGTCTTTATTTTATCCAGATTCAGTGTGTTCAACGATTCTATTATTTGTCCTGTTAATGTTCTTAAGGCTAAAAAGTTCCTATAATTCAGTCTGTCAATTAAGAGTAGTTTATCTGAAATAGATTTTTTTATGGAAATACATTTTTTAAATTTGAATACAAATTTAGAATATTCAATTAACCCTAAAATTTTACAGATTTTTTTTTTATTTAAGTATTATATAATTGTCAATTCTGTGAATGAAGCAAGTTGGTTACTATTAGTGATTTTGAATTGGACTATGAAATTTGCATGAAATTACCAGTCACAAACATATTTAAATATAATGGACGAAAAGAAGAAAAAATGAAACGGGGTTTTGGCTGATTTGTATGAAATTAGACCTTGTTTCTTTTTCAGAGCGATGTTTTAATTTAAAATTTTTTTAAAACATTCTAAGTAAAATATTTTTTTTTATAAAATTACAACTAATTTAATTGAATTAATTAGCATTGATTTAGTATAAGAATGATATCAATAGGCATAACATAATTGATTTATTTTCAATGACTCTAACTTTTTAATGAATTTTATTTCATTTAAAATGCATAAAGTTAAGTATACAACGCGAATTGAAAATCTGTAATAAAAACATGCGGTTTTAAAACCACTCTATATTGTAATTTTCGTAAAGGAAATGTTTTTTAATTTTTTTTTTAATTTTCAGGTTGGAGACCGTGTTGTCGCTTTGCCAGAATTCAAGGCCTGGGCTGAATTGGTGACTGTTCCCTCCAAATATGTATACCACATTCCGGAGAACATGACCTATGCGGAGGCGGCGGCAATGGCCATCAACTATGTGGTTGCCTACATTCTGCTCTTTGATCTGGCATCGATTCGTCCCGGCAAGTCGCTCCTGTTGCATTCAGTCGGCGGTGGAGTGGTAAGATTATCGTTTTTATTGTACTCTTATTAAATCAAAAGTATTTTGTTTGATTTCGTGGGAATGGGTTTTGAAATTGGCTGGTGTTGTTGACCAGACGTGCCTTTTTCTGTTTTGATTTATAGTCACGGTCGCCAAATTGTGTAACAAATGGGATTGCAGATTTTTTCGGTATTTGTTTTGTTCCTATTTTAAAAATTGAATATTGAAAAGGCCGGGAAATTAGAGCGTAATTCGAGATCAAAACAGAAAATTGGAAGGACGTGAAGGCATAGGCTGGAAAGTTTATAAACACACTAGAGGAATTAGAAAAGAATTCTTTTAGAGGTTTTGGAAAATAGTTTTTGACGCTTTTTTAAATAGACTCTCAAGATATTTGTTTCAAAAAAAGATTAGCGAGTACTTTAATGCTCTTGTGTTTAATAATATTTATCGTTTGTGTTTGATTAGAAATTTTATTTCATTAATTTTCTACGATATTTTTACAAAACAAACTACTTATTTTATTTTACAATGTCTTCAAGTAAATGAAAGGCTGTTTTTTTATTAATTTTTCTCTCTTAAAAATAATATTTACATTAATAAATTATAGGATTTGTGAAAAAAATAATTGAAAAATTCATAAGAAACCAAACTTCATTCAAGTTTCTGATTTCAATTTTATTCAATCAACTTTTTATCAAGATCAAATTAATCTTTTTGTATAAAATAATTTTTCGTTATGATTTTTCTAATTTAATTCGGAAGAAGGTATTCATTTCAATTTCCCGGACTGTATAAACCGAGATAAGGAAAGAGTTGGGGGTTCGTTCCATTTAGGATTATTTATTCCGTGAATTTGCTGTTATTCGAGCAATTTGAAAATGTGTCAATAACTATCGAATCGACTGTCGATCCTTTTGGTTTGTACACACAGCCGCCCAGTGAAGGCAGTCAGGAGAGAGCAATTTGTATTCATGACAACAAGTTGTTTTTCCAGTGTGATTCTGAAGATTTAGTGCGAAGATATAGGAATAGAATGGGGGAGAAGGAGGCTAAATCTGAGGTAATCCAGTTTCCTGTTTGATTCCTCTATGAATAGGTAGTTTGGGGTGGTGACGGTGAAAATGAGAAGAAGAAAAGGTAAATGACGACAATTGGATTAACCTGAGGGTATCAAAAAATCAATAAAATTCATTTTCTCTGTCCATCCCTCCCAACAGCAACAAAAAAAGAAAAGTAAAAGAAACGAAGGGATGTTTCCCCATTTAGCTATTCCGTTTAATAATCATCTTAATTCTTGCCGGGGAAACAATTTATGGAATTTGCCTGGCCTCTGGCATTCTTTTCCCATATGGAGCGAGTGATTGAGAAATGCAGGTCGGATTTTTATTCGGTTTTTCGTTTTTGACCCCGAGGGTGAAAGAAAGCATTTCATTTTGGAGGATAACGAGAGTAACAGCTTTTAATAGAATAAAGAATAATTATGGTGCTATTTGAGGACAAATGGTATTAAATGTCATATGGTGGTCAATTAATTCCCAAAGTGATCTCTGATGTGGTGTTGAATTTGGGAATTTTTGAAGGGCGAAAAATTGTTGGGATTTTATTGACTGCCAATAATTGAATAAATGCGGGCTTTCTCTCTCTCTTGCTCTCGGTTAATGGCTTTATTTATTTTTTATTTTATAAATATCAATACCCTGTGTTGATTGATGTTATGGGAACGAAAATCGGGGATTTTAATTGTATATACACAGAGTGAGTGCGCGCGCGGAGTAGAAAAATGAATTTCTATTTTGGTCTAATTTGATTTCACTTAAATATAGTCTTTGCCATTTCAATGTTGCCAATCAATGGCAAATTCCAAGAATCATTTAAGAATCTAGTTCAGCACTGGGGGTATAATTGGCAAAAGAAATGTTGCATTATTAATAAGTCCTTAGCCTAAGTTTGATGATGTATTTGTGCTTCCTTTTTATTAATTTTAAATGGCATCCTTGACCAGCAAATGATGATTGTTGAAAGGAAAATGGATCAGGGATAAGCCGAGCCATTTTTTATTATTTGCTGTAATGGTCGCAATTTTCCCGCCAATCACGATAACACAGTTTTCGTAATGGTTTTCCGATTTTTTATTGTTTGGTTTCTTTCAAGACGGAATTTCTGTATATGCAATGTTATTGGGGTACTCTTTACTGGCCAATTTTTTGTTGTTGCTTCTCTACTTTTTCTCTAGGCCAATTTCCAATCCACCATGGACAGCAGCAGCACGCGTTTCGGCATTAGCTCTACTAGCTTCTCTCACTATTTTGATGATGATGTTTATTTGCGTTACTTTTTCTTCTGGGTGGAAGAGAAGGCATTTTAATTGGTGAAGTGGATGATTTGTATGCGCGTGTTTCACGTTCTATGGGTAACAGCGATAGATTAGGCTCAAATGTGCACAGTAAAGGTCGTAAGAATTGGCCATTAGGCTTAGAGTAATGAGCCAATAATGAGAGTTTAATTGGTGGTACATAGGGTTCGTGTTTCATCACCTTCGTTTTTAAAATCATGGTATTTGCAAATACAACAGTTGGGTTAGATATTTAAATAAAGAATAATTTAATTTGGTTAAAGGGAAGAGATTCTATATGCCTTTTCTATTTTTTGCTCATTTCTTAGATGAAAGGATTTTTAAAATTATAGTTGGGATAATTTTGGGATATTTGATTCAATTAATTGTAATTGCTAGAATATCTTACAATAATTTTAGTTCGATTTAAGTTAATGCTCTTCTTGCTAGAAAGTTATGAAAACCAATCATAATTCGTAACATTAAATATGAATGAGACATTTATATAATTTAATTTAAATTAAATGATTGTTTCTTACTACAAAAACAAGATGTTTTCAAGGTTTTAATGAAAATCTTTTTTTATTTGATTGGAAATTTTATCAATTTTAGTTAATCAAAGCTCAAAATCAGCTGATAACTCAAACTAACTGTATATATTACTAACAACAAACCCCTCCTCAAAAGCGTCCAGACCTATACTGCCCTAATGTGCGGTCTAATAAACACTTATCCTATCCCATCATAATGCTAAAGAGCGTTTAAAGGAATCATTAAATTGCAATACTTAATCGACAGCAACAAGCCCATTAGGGTCAGAAAGTGCAATAAGCAGGGAGAGCTAGGGCAATATTCGAGGAGGGGCGTATGGCTGCCTACAATACCTCCAGTGATTCATTGTCGTACATCTTTACAATTATATTTGTATATGAATAAGGACTATAATCCGCAGCGGATTCTGCGCCCAACCTACCAATACAGATATACACCATATTTTTTCAGTATTAAGTAGTTTTGATCTCTAAAAATAATTTTATTTATGTGCATGAGTTCTTGTTGCAAATTTTTACATTATTGTCAAGGAAGACAACCAATGTCGTTGTCAGATCTTTATTTCCTCTAGATTTCCCTCAAATCTTGTTATTGAAAATATATACATAATATGTCCCGTTGTTAGAATTTCTGCATCACAGTTACAGCCTGGATCGTTAATCATCTACAAATCGACCATATCCTGTTCTAAGCACCTTCTATCAACAATTAAATACTAATTTAATTATTCATCATTATTATAAATTTCTTTATTACCAAAATCCGTTTTTATAGAGAGTACTTAAAGCATTATTACTTTCCATCTCGATGCATAATCAATGTGTGTGTTAAATGAAATTACCGATAGCACGGTTCTTTTGGATTTCACTGTTTTAATTCATCCGTGATACTGACATTGTGGCCTCGTGATGAAGTATGATTTGATCAAGTATGAGTGGTTTTGGCACTAAAAAGGGCGCATTATTTGCCAAGAGGTGAGTTTAGAGAGGGTTTCTGAGCCCAGCTTGGACGAGTCACCCTCTGGAAATAATTTAGGCAAATGGTGAAAGCAAACAAAGGTCATTCAAGGTATGGTTATTATTTCTGATTAAATACCCGAAAAGTTTAGCTCTACAAAACGGAATTGAATGAAGAGACAAAGACTTTATTAAAAGAAAAAACGACTGGTATTTTAAACATTTTCCTTGAATTATTGAAATATGTAATTAACCTTTAAATTATACGTTGTAATTTTTATTTAAATTAAGAAATATGGAATAGAAATGGCTATTTTTATTTGAATTTAATTCATTCCACTCTCTTTGATATTGTATTATAGTAGGGAAGGCTCTGGTCTGGTTATTAGTCAGTGAGTAACAAAACAATTGGCGCCAAAATGAAAAGGGAACGATGATAAATAATAATAAAAAAAGAATTACTGTAAAAGTGGTGTTGTAATTGTAACAAAGAGAGAAATAGGTGGGTCAGGTGAACTCTATGTTTCCATTTGGTTGTTATGGGGGAGGTAAAGCGGTGGTGGGCAATTATAGGTAATTGAGACAGACAGACGGGCGCCCCGCCATTGACGTATTTGAGTTTCTCATTAATTCGAGACCAGGAATTTGAATTTGAAATGGGAAAAGAAGACATTAGTTAAGAAGAAGAAAAACGTGGAAAAGACTCAATTGAGGGAAATGAAAGAAGGAGCAGGATAAGGTAGAGCTGGAGCTGGAAAATGGTTAAGGGCGCTTTTCTGCCTCTTTCTGCTTGGGTTTGATAAATAGTTGGACCTGAAATTGTTTTCGTTTCGGCTTTTTGGTTACACAAAGGGGGGAAATCAATCAAAACTGTTTTCTGTTGTTCAAAATCATCCAGTTTCAATTCCAATCTCATTTCTTCTCTCCTCTCCTCTTTTGTTTGCGCTGCAATTCAAGAAAACCAAATAAATATATATCAATTTCCCGATATTTTGACTGGTGGTATTTATATAGGTTTCTGGGTTAAGCAGCAGCACAGCGCAAAGTACAGAGTAATTGAACAAATAAACGAACAGTCGGTTTATCGGAAATTGAACAGCCCATAAACAAGTGGCAATAAGCGAAAAATGTGCCAAAGTAGTTTGGATGTGGATCC
>JXOV01010563.1:0-10254 GCA_001014945.1 Clogmia albipunctata | reverse complement strand
ATTTTTGTGGCTGTTGTTTTTGGGGTTTTTTTTTTGTTAACTCGACATTGTGCACAATTTTTTTTTGCTGTTAATTATTCGCTAATTATATTCGTTATCTGTTTAATAACAGGGCCAGGCCATCGTCCAATTGGCGCACACCGTGGAAAATGTGGAACTGTTTGGCGTCTGCTCCAAAAACAAGCACGAGGCTCTCGCTGCCACCGGCCAAATTAATCATCTGTTGGAGCGTGGCGGGGACTACGCCAATGAAGTCAGAAAGTGAGTTGGATTTCGATTTTTATTCAATTGAGTAGAACTGTTTAAAGATTTAAATATTATTTAGTATAATTTCATTCTTTTGTAGATTTTTATGCAATATATGTACAATTACATTATGCCAAGTTTAGTGGTTTTTGCAAATTTGGGGTTTAAAATATTACCCTAAAGAAATAAAGAAAGGTCAATTTCATATCAATTGCGACTGTTGTAATAACCGACACTTTTTTTAAATATCATTTATCACCGAAGAGCTTAATGATTAGAATAACGAGATTACGAGAATGTGTCATCATTTAACTTTGATTTGTATGAAAAATTATGTTTGTGACTGATAAAGAAACATATTTTTTACAGAAATTTTAAAAATATTATTAGATTCTAATATTAATTTTTTTGAAAACGCATAATGATTCGTATGAAATGCGATCAAAAAGCATTATCTAACTCACGTGCAAAATTTGAATTTTTTGAAAATTCAAAAATAATGTAAGTAATTAAAAAGGACATTTAGTCCTTTTTTTCATGTAATCAAATTAATTCATAAATTGTAACTAAAAGAAAATTACATTATTTTTGTATTTAGCGAATTTAATGATATGATTACTAATTTTTGTTCATTTTACAGGATCTCCACTGAGGGTGTTGACATCATCTTGGATTGTCTCTGCGGAGAGGAATGCAATCGCAGCTACAATTTGCTGAAGCCTATGGGCAAGTACATCCTGTACGGATCGTCCAATGTTGTCACTGGAGAGACAAAGAGCTTCTTCAGTCTCGCTAAATCGGTAAGCATTTAGTTTTCCAATATTTGTTCATCCATATCTAAATTCATTATTCTGATTAATATAGAATTTCTTAACATAATTTGTTAATAAAACTGAATAGTTCTTATTAGAATAACGATTGAATTATTATGATAATGAGACAATTCTAGTAGTCTTAATATAAATTAAATCCTAAATATGAATACATTTGGACTCGTTTAACCTTATAGACAAAATACATATGAAATATTCCTTCCAAAAACTATTTCTTCTTATTTCCAACACATTGTCTATAATGATAAATTATTTCTATCAATAATAGAATATTTAGATTAATGGTAATTTTATTATTAAATCAATAGTTTTGTGAATCAGTACAAATGGTACAATGAACTTATTAGTGTCCAACCCACAATTGGTTATTGTTAGTCATAATAACATTGGTGACAGCAATTAATTCATTGTACACATCCATTAATTCTTTATTACGTAGATAACCTGATTTGAAAATATATTAAACTCAAATTAATCACCTTTATGTAAATAGTTTTATAGTTTTTAAAGAATTATTAAATTAATACAGATTAGTCAAACCCCATTTAATCTTTTCGTCCATTCTTTTTAAATGAGTTTGGGACTAGAAATTTCATACTAATTTCAGAGTCCAATTAAAAATTAATTTTAGTAACTTGTAGCTTGCTTCATTCACAGAATTGACTTTTTGTACACATTTGTTTATCGTCTTAAAGGTCATTTGATTTTCAAATTGAAATTTTATCCTTAAAATACGATTGAAACAGGATGCTCAAGATGTATCCTCAATAAAATAATGACATCAGATTTTCAAGTGAATTCATTAAATTTGAGTTTTAATTAAATTTAAACCTACTGATTTATGTTATAGTATTTGTGCCGTGTAAAAATATAAATATAATTCCAGCCAAAAATTGCGGCTTCTTCTTCATGGCGTTGGTTCAATACCTTTAAAAAATATTTATTGAATAAGGAATTTCATAAATTAATTTTTTAATTCTATTGTTAATTTTTGTAAAAAAGAATTTCATAAAGTTTTGTATAGAACACGGTCGACAAGTTACGTATATCTTTTAATTTTTTCTCGCTTTTGACAATGATTTAAATGTTTTGAATTAAAAACAAAAATCTAATATTCACTATACTTCATATCGAACTAATCATTATCATTACTCTATTTTCTCCTAGTGGTGGCAAGTGGACAAGGTATCGCCCATTAAGCTGTTTGACGAGAACAAGAGTTTGGCCGGTTTCAACTTGCGTCACCTGTTATACCAGCAGGGTGGCGTCGAGTACGTCCGCAAGACAATGGACACCGTGTTCCAGATGTGGAAGGACGGCAAAGTGAAGCCGGTCATTGACTCCACTTGGGCGCTGGAGGACGTCGCCGAGGCGATGCAAAAGATGCACGACCGCAAGAATATTGGCAAGTTGGTGCTCGACCCCGCAATGGAACCAAAGCCGAAGCCCGCCACCCCGGCGAAGAGCAAGGCCAAGGCGAAGAAGGAGGCGAGCGAGGACAAGAGCGGAGATAAGGAGAAGAAGACCGAAAATGGATCGCCTGCAGAGAATGGGGACGATAAGAAGGTGGAAGAGAAGGAGGAGAAGGAGACCAACGAACCCACATCGCCCACAACAAACGGAAATGAGGAGAAGCAGAATGGAGAGGCGACTGAAAGTGGTAAGCAACAGAGTAGAGTGGAGTAGAAGACATTAAATAGGATATTAAATTTATTTACAAGTAATTGAATCAACTGATTATGAAATGCGCTCATGATGGGATGTTTGAATGGAATAATCAGGAATGTAGAGCAATAAGGGGGAATTTTTAAAGATTGTCTTAAAGGAATTCGGTTTGATGATTATTTTATCTTTAAAGAATTTAATAATAGAAAATGTTTTTGCAAACTTTTAAGTATGCAGGTACGGTAAAATTAAACAATCCTAGTGAGAACAACAACATAAGTAATTAAGAGTGAAAGATCCATAATGCTATAGGCCCCGGTTTCTAAATGCTAATATTTATAAAATTTATAAAAAAAATTGTACTTTTGGTAGCCTATTAAATTAAGATCAAATTTTAAAATTATAAAATTATAAAATAATAACAATACACCATTTTAGTTATTTTATACAATTCCTCTAGAAAGTCATTCATACTAACACTCTGTTTAGTTATATGTTATTCAATTCTCGCAGTGAAACATAAATCGTGTAAATACAAAAGATTAGTACTTTGTACTAGGTATGTTACGAATATTCGCATCCGCAAGAACTCAGTGCAGATGTCTAATAAAGCAATACATTTTATCAATTAACAACAAAACTTTCGCTTGGTNCTCGCAGTGAAACATAAATCGTGTAAATACAAAAGATTAGTACTTTGTACTAGGTATGTTACGAATATTCGCATCCGCAAGAACTCAGTGCAGATGTCTAATAAAGCAATACATTTTATCAATTAACAACAAAACTTTCGCTTGGTATCGGACAAATCAGAAATATTATTTTTCATGAAATATAGTAAAATGACTTTTATATTTGATTATTTAATATGTAATGAAATTTCAAATATCCGCATATGCGAATGTTAAAAAATCGACATCCACAACATCTCTAACTTGTACCAAAATTCGACTACTAATAGTTATTTATACAACAAGGTCGATAAGTCATTATTAAACACAAGGGTTGTTTAAAGAAGGTCCGAGTGTTTAATAATGCTTATCGACCGTGTTTTATACAAAATTTTATGCATTTTTAAATAAATTAACATAAAAATCTTTAAAATTCTTCGAATTTCTGTAAAAAATACATGGTGTGCGACCTCTACGATAAACTACAAGTAAGAGAAGTTCATGAGCCTCATTTTAAAAAAAACACTAACAAACACAGTTAAGCCACTTCCTTCAAAACTGATGACCATATAAATTTAATGGATTTCTTTTACGGAGGTCACACTTTAATAATAAAGAAAAAGCACGTGTGCTATAATAACGACTTTGACAGAACAAATTTGAGTGTCAATTTTAAGCAAGAAAAATGCATAAAAATTATAATTTTAGATCTTAACTTAAAAACAAAATAAGTTTTTTCTATGGTCTTGTCACTTAAATTCAGAAGGCATGATAGATAAATAAAGTTTTCCTATCAAATGTACAAAGGAAAGTTTTTCTTAAATGGATGATGGTTCTAAATCCCAGAACCTCCAAATGTGGTTTAAATGATGAGTGCTATCACAAGAATATTAATGATACAGTTTATGGTGCTTTTTTTCCGTGGCATATCGAAAATTTAAACCGAAAGATCTTTTGCTTGGCAGCTACTTTCCTTAATTTAGTACCGGATGTCTTCTTATTCTTAAGTTCATATTTAGCGAATAAATAAACGAATAGTATAACATATCGTAAAAGGCTGGTTAAAAAATGCTTAATTAAACACTCGAATCATTTGGAAATCTCATTTCATTCGTGTTTTAGAATTCTATTGTTGCTTAGTTATCGTCTATTTTTCACACACGATGCTTATAATACTATTTTTATAATATTAAAATTCAAAATTAAGGTTTTTCGTCCAATTTGAATTTAGAAACCGTTTCAATTAGTTATAGTAAAAATTTATTAGTATTATTTTGGAAGAGAACTTTATATTTGTCTAATGTTTATTTTGTTTTTTTGTTGCAAAATTGATAAAAATAACATTTAAAATTATATAAAAAATAAATTTAAATTTTTATGAAATGCTATTATACTTTCATGAAATTTGGATTCTGATCTTTTCAAACATCCCAAATTCAAACAATAATAATTTAATCTTTCTAATTTTAACTTTCAACGTTATAATTGTGAAGAAATGGAAAATTAAATTGGAAAAGTAATTTAATTGGCTCTTTTTACCCCATTTTAACTCTTCTCTTTTTTTAATATATTTTCAGAGAAACAATCAAGCTGAATCGACGGCAGTAATTAATTTTATGAACATCCACAAAGAAGAACCATTCACAGACGAAGATGCAAAACAAACAACAAAAGCTATATAATAAACCCGATCCTAAAGAAGATGCTGATGAGATGGAGGAGGAGGCGAAGGCGCAAAAAATGTCTACAAATGTAATTACAACATCATCCAATCTACCTTTCCTTGTTCCGTTTTCTGTAAGAAAATCCTATTAATTGAGTCTAATTGTGGCCAGCTGGTCCAAGTGGAATAAGGGGCGGTTATTACCAGCAGCGGGGGGAGAGACAGAAAGAGGAGAAAAACCAGCAAAAAAGTGGAGTCTTTTAACCGCCATCATAAAATTCTAGAGTTATTAAGTCCTACCAAAATGAAAATGAGATGAAGATGTTTTATGTAAATTTTATTATGAAATAGGGAAAGTGGAAAAGTGGGGGAGTAAGTAAGAAGAGAAGAAAGTGGAAAAGGAAGATTTATTTTATATAATATTTTATTATTGTTTTAAAAAATGTAATAATTATAAAAAAAAATAACAACCACGAAAAAATGAAGAGGTAAAGGAAACCAAGTAAAAGAGGATCGGATTTTTGTATGAAATTCCTTGTCTCTCAATTTTCTGTCCTTTGTTATTTAAAGAGTTATTATTTTGTGTGTGCGCGTGTAGTAATCTCTATATGTTTGCCATTTTTGTAAAAAAGTAATGCCACTGTTCTGCTATTTACTAAACCGTGCATGCAAGTCAAAATAAAAGAGGTTTTTAAGCTATAAAACAATAAGAAAACAGTGAAGAAGAAGAGATGAAGGTTTCACAGACAAAAGAAGAACTAAAGCCTACCTCAAAATTGTTCAACAGGAAGGAGCTTTCGAGAGGTGGATTTTTGTATTATTGTAAACCATTCCGTAGAGACTTGTTTAATTAGAATCACAAAATAATGGGAAGAGGATAAAGAAGAGAGTGAAAATCACAAAATGATGTAGATAGAAATATATTTTCACTACAAGTTTACAAACACACAACAAAAGAATAATATCTAGACACAGGAACGAAGGAATATTGAGGAACAATTTTGTAATTTAAGCGAAAGAGGAAAATCTAAATCGACACACAAACCATCAATAATTGTGCTAAGGATAGGGTTATGATAAATTGTTTAGCTTTTTGAGTCGAAATCTGTTAAATTTGGAGGTTATGTTATTTATGATTGGCCACACAGTTTTGTCCTAACCTCAAATTTGATCGATATTGGCGTTGTCTATAATATTCTTTAAATTAACAAACTTATGTGCATCATTCATTATTAAATAGTTGTAAAGTCACACTAATAACCATTCTCATATTTTATTATAATATTATTTTGATTTATAACCTAACAAAAAAAATATTAAAAGAAAAATGCAACAAAAACACTCAAGTCAAAATTTGAAAAAAGAATATTATATAAAAAAAAATACAGAAAAAACCTACAAAAACTGCTTTCGATGTTCTAAAATAATAACATAAATATATTAAATACATATAAATATGATAATTATTACTATTATATATATAAAAACAGTTTTGAGACGAGAGAAAGATATGCAAGAGATATAAAATAATGTGGAAGAAGAGAAGAAGAATCGAATGGAAAATGTTGAAAATTGTTGACCCTTTCCGTCGTTGGCCCCCCATTTAATTAAAGAAATGGGTTTATGGTGTGTAAATTGCAATACCTTTTTAATATCAAATAAACCCTACCTTTTCCCTTATTATAAATATTATAATCCAAACACACACACAAAACAGAAAAAGAACAAGAATGTTGAACTAACTACGTTTTATGGTCAATGTTTTATTGATTATGAAAATGGGGAAANTTTTATGGTCAATGTTTTATTGATTATGAAATTGGGGGAGNAAGACAGTAAGTGAAATCAAATGGGGAGACAGCAGAAGGGTGTTCTATGTTTTTAAGGAGTTTTTATTTGATTTTTATAAAATTTTTATACTTTCAATTTAATTGTGATTTATAATCGTAAATAAAAGATATCTACAATTATTTTACGTTTTATTTTTGGTTCGTTTTCTGGTTTATTTGGTTTTTATTACATAGTAGGCTTCTTTTTGGGTATGTCAAATTCTTTTTTTTTGTGTTTTGTTTTTTATNAAATTTTTATACTTTCAATTTAATTGTGATTTATAATCGTAAATAAAAGATATCTACAATTATTCTACGTTTTATTTTTGGTTCGTTTTCTGTTTTATTTGGTTTTTATAACATAGTAGGCTTCTTTTTGGGTATGTAAAATTCTTGTGTTTTTTANTGTGTTTTGTTTTTTATTATTTTGTTTTTTTATATTTTTTTATGTATTCCCCACATATCATAATTTTCATACAACCGAAAAGGAGTTTAAAAAAAAACTACCAGCACAAACAAATCGAACGAAAACTCAACGGAATTTTCTCAATATCAGGATTTCTACTCTAATATACAAATTTTCAATTAGTTAGCTATAACAATCTTACACCGCAACCGGAGCGAAAGTTTAGCCAGAGATTTTTTATAACCATTTACAAATTCCTTGTGGAAGGATTCAATATCAATTTAGTATCGGTTTTTTTCGGAAAATGGCAGAGAGAAATTTTTAGGGATATAAAAGGAATTTTGCCAGAGGCGGGCGCTTCAAATGCTAAATTTTATCTATATAAATTAGTCTCAATCTTAAAGGCTGCTTTTATATAAAAAAAATAGAGAATATGGAACGGATTTGTTGGATTGAAAATATATATTGACCAATTTTCCGCATCCCTTATAACTATTTATCTATCCCTTATCCCCCCAATTTTCTCAACATAAAACTATATAATATGCAAAAATATATAACAATTTAGTTAGATATGTTTTCCAAATTTTCGATTAAAGTATTTTTGTAATTTTTCGGATATATTTTATAGTACTTTTTTAAAGGTGAAAAACAAATAATGATACATATTTACTAAATTTACACAATTTATAAATTATGTATTGTATTGTATAAAAAACAAGGAATAAGCTTATTGTGAGACAAAAGTGAAAAACTCTTTTGATATATTGAATATGAAGAAATTGTAAGATTAGATATTGGCTTGTTTTGTAATAGTCGGTTTCGCGGAAGATTTAGAAAGAAAACGGAGAAGGACGCCCTGACCAAACAGTATCTTTATTATTATAATTGTAATAAACCAAAAAAAAACAAATATTTAAGGCCAAGCCAACCTCTAAGCTTATTTAAAAAATAGTTCTTAGATTTAAACCTCTATAATAAATCAAAATATGCTTTGCAAGACTCTCAATTCAAATTAGTCTTTGTCGATCAAGTGGTTCTAAAAATCTGACATGGACTGTAATTTGGATTTTATTTAGAAAATTACAAAATATGTAATAATTTGCTTATTACTGTCTTTATTTTTCCACTAAAAATAAACGCTAAATTATCGAGACAATATTTCCAATTGACAAATCNTCAAGTGGTTCTAAAAATCTGACATGGACTGTAATTTGGATTTTATTTAGAAAATTACAAAATATGTAATAATTTGCTTATTACTGTCTTTATTTTTCCACTAAAAATAAACGCTAAATTATCGAGACAATATTTCCAATTGACAAATCGAATTGGTGAACTTTCCCTCGGATGAAATTTTGGGGCTCTAAAAGTTAGACTATGCTATTAAGAAGATATGAAAGGCAGCTTGTTTTAGTTCTGTAATAAAATAAAAAATATAAAAGGAAGAGAAGAGAATAAGATAAAAAGGTGAATGTGTCGCTTTGCGAAAAGATCGTTTCCGTTGTTAATATTATGTATGTCTTCAATTCTTCAATAAAAAATAATCGTAATCATTACATTATTATAAAAAGAACCCATTATAAAATTGTACTTTTATATTCAAGATCAGATTATAATAACTACTTTATAATAACAACTTTGTCATTTCTGCCTCCTGTCTAATTTGTACTTTATTTGATAAAATAAAAATTAAGTTTATTAATTTGGAAAAGTGTGTGTTTTATTACAAAACGAGCAATTTGGAATATAGTATACGGTTGATTTTTAACAAATTTATCGGTTTAATTTTTAAATAATATATTTACCATATTCACCATTGGAGTAAGATGGAGGAATGTCGAGCTTCACAACGAGCATTTTCCTTTTAAAAACTTAAATCAGAACCAGCAATAGCAGGACCCATTTAAAAGAATCCTGGAAGACTTTGTCTTCGAATAAGCCGGACCAAAACTATGTTCATATAAATATTGCAACAACAACCAGTACACCGGAGCGGACCTTGTTCTCTATCTTGATCAAGAACAGATTCAAAGTGTCAAGTAGTTTAAGTGTTTGGACTCAATCTTATTTTGTGAAGGATATGTCGAAGCGGACTATTTGAACAAACTGATCAAAAGCAGACTAAGACTGTATGGCACACTATGACGACCGGAGGACAAAGGAAAAAGAAGGGAATATGTTTCATATTTATTTCTGAACAAAACGACACTTAAGAGCTAAATATTACTTCTTCCTAAGAAGTTGTTGCCACATTTAAATGTCATGTAATTTTTTTTAAGCAATTAACAATTGAATAGACATTTTACAAATAATTTGATAATCAAACAAATAAACGATTTTGTATAAGGCTAATGTAATAGAAAGTACATCTATTCAGAACCCAGTTTTGTTACTTTCTTCGATATCCATTTTATAATGGCTGCTAAATTCTAGAAAAAAGAACCGGTTATTCCGCAATATCAGTGCATCCTGTCCGACATTTAATTACCATTGATGATTTTAATTATTTTAGGGGCTAGGAAATTACAAGCGACTTTTCTACATACGACAGCCTTTTCGAAAAAATTACATATACGATAGAATTCGGTTATAATAATAAATAACACCTTAGGGTAGTAAAAAATACGTCAATTATTTCCGACTTTTTTTTAATTCTATATGGAGAGAAGCACAAAACAATCTCAACGACGTCGCAGTCATAATATGCGGTTAGTCACTATAAGCGGAGATATATTAATGAATTAATTTATATTACAGTTTAATTAAACGTTAACATTTTACAATTATGATTACAATTTGATGCCCTGTATATTTGATAGTGATAACCAAATTCTATTAAAAAAAACCTGTAATTCCTCCGTTTCTTTTTTTAATACATTTAATTTCAAAACAGTTAAACGGGTGGTATTTTGAAACTTTCGGTACTTTTAAAACATAG
>JXOV01010562.1:7438-24851 GCA_001014945.1 Clogmia albipunctata | reverse complement strand
GAAATTAACTTGAATATATAGTAGTGTGATGCTTTTTTCCTAAAACGATTCATTCCCCTTTCAATTATAATTTCATCTGCTCAAACCTATATTACTTAGTATTTCTTTGTTTAGCTGAATTTATATTTTCTTAAAATATTTTGCAAGCTGGCAAGACGACGTTTGCCGGGTCCAGCTTGTATTTTACATAATTATTTACTAAAAGTATTAAATTCGGTTCCAAAAATTTTGTTTTTTGTACTTTTCTTCACGGAGAGCTGAAATAATTCAAAATTTGGACGCAAATTGTCTCCAATTTAATAAAATTACATATTGTTTTCATAACCAAATTTTTACACATTATTATTGAAATATTTTCCGTTGAGAATTGCATTGTGAATAAAAACCAATTTGGACAGTTTTATCATTAATAATCGACTAATATTTTTCAGAATTACTCAAAAAAGCGCTCGATACTCTTGTGTAACAGCTTATTACAGCACTTATATCGACTTATACTAATTAGCAATTTTAATGTTTAAATTGGAGATAAAAAATGTATTTTTTTTTATTTTCCAAGCATAATGTAAAGCATTAGCAACAAAAATGTTTTAAATAACATAAATATGTGACTTTTATATATAATATAAAAGGAATAAAAGGCTAACTGACATTTGTTATGAAATTCATTTCCTTTCTGATTTTAATTATTTCATGTTATTATTTACATTACTTTTTAAGAATTGTTTTCAAAATTTCATTTATTTTTAATTCATTTAAAACTGGTATAATCCTTGCATTCTTTTTTAAAATTTAACTATAAGCACATTGGAATTGAGAAGGCAGCATAATTTCAGCGAGTTGAAGATATTACCATTGTTTGATAAGCAAATAGTTACCGTTGAAGCTCCTCATTCGCGGGGCTATACAAAAATATTGTGAAAATGGAAACGCAAATAAAAAATCAATAAATGGGATTATAGAGGAGATGTTCCACGATTCCCCAAAAATATATATTATGAAATATCAAATTCTTTAAAGGATTTCTTACATTTAAGTAAGTCAGTTGCTTAACAAGTTTTCTAATTTTTACTCTACTACTATCAATTTTGCCTCTTTGTAGTAACGTGTTCTATGTTCTATACTTCTATAGATAGAGATTGATTTTTGAAAAAATTCATTCATTAGCCATTTAAAAACCATTAAAAGATTTATTATCAAATGTCCCTTTTCCATGTGCTCCTCTTCTTCAATTGAATTTTACATTTCTTCCAATTTTCATTTTGAGATTCAAGGAATTCCTGAATATTGCTTGATTGTTAAGCACATTATCCAATAGGATTTTATATGAACATGCTGCGAATAAGGAAATTGGTCCCAATTATTTAATCTGCAAATTCTTAAGCCGCAAATAAGAATCTTGTACTGACTTACACATTTTATTGAGATTATTGATATTTAATAGTAAAATTGTTTTTGGAAATTAAAAAAATAACGTCACAAATATATTAAGATATCATCCCAACATTTACCTTATCTTATTATGAAGAGGCATTGTTTGAACCACAGATTAATCAATGGGATTATTCAATAATTTTTATAAAATGTTGTTTTATATCATTTTTATTTATTTATGTATGCTTGATATTAAAAATTTTTTCTAGGAAACCCTAAATGAAAATTCATAATGGTATGAGAAAGTCAAACATTGTTATCCAATTTTTTACATGTTTTTGTTAGAAAAGTTAATCAAACTTTTTTGTTTACGGGTTTCAAGTCAATAAAAGTTTCATCACTTACCGCTAGAGTATTGTCCAAAAACCGCGAAGCACATTGCCAGGGAGAAATTTATTGAAAATCTCTTTGTCCATGGAATTTCAAAAATCCGCTCCATTCTGAAATAAACCGAAAACATTTTTATAATAACATTGATTTCCTGGAACATTCGCAAAATCAAATTGAACCGATTCACGTGTAGCCTTTTTCGAAGTAATTTTATAAATATTTGTTTCAAGGATATTGGTGGAAAGTATTAAAATGTGACTTTATTATGCCATTTTAATTAATTCTGATTATTTTAAATCAAATATACCAAAAATGGTAACTCAATATCTAAAAATATGTGCACCTGATTAAAAATACAATACTCTTTATTAAAATGCAGAGTCACGTTTTGATAAGCTTTGATTAAAATTGGCAAAAGTTTGTAATAAAATTCTGGTTATTTTTAGATGACAGCTAAGTATAATGTATAATTATAAATTCAAAGAAAACTTGATAATTTATACGACCTAAATTAATATGAATAACTCGCTTTTAATAATTTACAAAAACTGAAGCATTCGTCGCATTATTAATTTAATACCTCATTTTTACTAGAATTGATATTATATTTAATTAAATGTATTATTTCGTACAAGGACTCAAACTTAAGAACACACTATAGGGCAGATAATTGAGGGAGTACAATAAATTTTATGACCAATGTGTGGGATCACCTTATTAGAGTAAATGTATTATTTTGAGTGAATTTAAATATCTTCCCTATTTGTTTCTTAATTCAGTCAATTAAGCTGCTCTTGTTAATTGCTGTATAGAAAAAATTAAATTAAAATTTGTAAATATAAGTATTTGACATTTATAGTCAATACTCTCTTAAAATTAAAGACCTACATTTAATTTAAGTTGAAAATAATAATGTAAAAATAAATCTTTTAATAAATTAATAATTTTTAACCAAAGAAATAAAATGTGTAAAAAATATTTATTTTAGAATTGG
The DNA here is from genome assembly GCA_001014945.1 of Clogmia albipunctata. Lineage (NCBI taxonomy): Eukaryota > Metazoa > Arthropoda > Insecta > Diptera > Psychodidae > Clogmia > Clogmia albipunctata. The sequence continues at coordinate 22,093 of JXOV01010562.1, read as the reverse complement.
TATCAAATTGGGCTGGGGTATTTCTTTAATGCAAATTAATTATCTTTTAAAGCAATTAGTCAGAAATTTCGAAATCAAAATAAGGGCGTTTCGTCGCCAAACGGTATTTATAGCTCAGCAATAAAAAGATGCTGGTGTCACGGGTCCATAAGCGTCTTCACAAAATTGGTTCACTCGAATCCATCCCAAGGTCAGTACAATTTCATAATCCGTAAAAGCAGTGATTTTCTAAATTTTCTTAAATTTATTTCCCAGCTCGTATCACCTTTTAACAATGTGTAACTAATTTTTGTTTGAATACATTAACAAAATTCCTTTTTCACCGAATGTCGTACACTATTCGTTCGACGGGACAGGTTTTCAAATCTTGAGTGCATAGAATCGTTGAGACAAATCGGATCTTTCTATAATACTAGTAATTTGCTTCCATTTAATTAATAAAAACAGAAGAAAGTTAAGGAATAGCATGTTTGTCTTCGTAGTGTGTGCTCTGTTTGAGAGGCAAAAACCTGTGAATAAATACGATCTATATAGAATCATTTGTTCATGGTCAATTGTCATTGAGAAAGGGTAGTAAATGAACAAATATGGTATTTGAAAAACTTTTATTAATTTTTTGCTTAAAGCTATGAGGTCGTAAAATAATCGACCTTCATCCACAAATTAAAAAAATTATTAAATTGATTTAATTTTCTATTAATTTGTTCAAATGTCTATTTAATGTTAAGAGTAGGACATTGTTGTAAGGCGATGTCAATTCGAATATATAATTCTCATAGATGTGATAGGGAGATAGTAAATTATTCTACCAACGATTAAAACAAATACTGTAAATAGCGAATTCTTGTGTTTTAATATGACGAGTACTTTAAAGTACTTATCATAGAGCAGCATCCATTTTAACTCTCCCAAATTTAAAAGTCTTACTTTTAATAAAGTACATATGCTTGTAATTAAACGTTTCATTTTTAATAATTAAGACATTTCAAATAAAATTCATTAATATCAAAATAAAATATTTATAGAACTTAGTTTAAAAAATGTACCAAGATATTTTTAGCAAACTTTTGCTTTGTTATTTTTTTTTTTTACAAATTATGACATATTCAAATTAATAACCGTTGATCAATTTGTAGGATTTGTTTTATTTATTTTCGTTCTATTTTTAAATTAGCTATAAAATGCAATACCATACATAAAAAACATTAATAGACATCTTGATTGAAAAATGTTTGATTTATTAATCGTCTAGTTATCTAAATTGTTTGAGATTATTTTGGGTAAGCATGAACAATGCTAATATTTATATTTGCTTATAAAATTTTTGGCAAGTAATTGTTGGAGATAATGATATTTATTTACTTTTTGAGATAAGAAAAATGTATAAATATTCGGGAAAGAGCACTTTTGGTAATTCATTTACAAAATTAGTTGGTGCGGAAAGATTTTCAGTGTCGGAGAGAGACAAAACTTAAATCAGAATGTGGATTTATAACATATTGGCAATTTTGATTGCATTTTACTTCTACGTTAAGCATAAGCAATCGTTTTGGAAAAATGCTGGAATTAATGGACCAAAACCGAAATTTTTAATTGGTGATTCAGTGATTGGATTGAAAACCAGCCTCCATGAGTTAGTTTTCGATTATTATAAAGAGTTTAAAACCAAAGGAAAATTGTTTGGACTGTACTTCTGGACAAAGCCGATCGCTATGGTTACTGATCTCGACCTGATCAAAAGGATTATGATCACAGACTTTGGCGCCTTCATGGATCGGGGATTTTACTTTAACGAGAAGGATGATCCCATCAGTGCCCATATGTTTGCCCAAACTGGTTCCAAGTGGCGCAAATTAAGAATGAAGTTAACTCCCACCTTCACCAGTGGAAAAATGAAAATGATGTTCCCAATAATCGTCAACATAGCCAAACATTTCCAAAAGGCAATCGAGAAAAACGTAGATGAAAATCCAAACGGGTTTGAGATAAAAAGTGTAACTTCTAGATTTACGACAGACGTTATCGGGAACTGTGCCTTTGGACTCGAGTGCAACAGTTTCGAGAATCCGAACAATCTGTTTAGGAAAATGGGAGATGTTCACTTTATGAGGGGTTTCTTAAGAGGTGTTGTCTTCAATTTCGCAACAGCATTCCCCGAACTAGCAAGATTTTTACACATCAAGGCAGTTTTGGAACCAGTGTCTAAATTTTACACGGACATAGTCAAGGAGACCATTCAATATCGGGAAACAACCAAGACAAAGAGAAACGATTTTATGGATCTGTTGATTGATCTTAAGAACAACCCCAAAACTGAGGAAGAGAAATTGACTTTTGAAGAAATCGCAGCTCAGTCGTTTATATTCTTTTTAGCTGGTTTTGAGACCTCTTCTTCTACAATGATGTACTGCACATATGAATTGGCTAAAAATCAAGAAGTCCAAAACAAAGTTAGGCAAAACATTTTGGAGGTTTTGAAAAAGCATAATAATGAATTGACATATGAATGCCTTCAAGAAATGGACTATTTGGAGCAAGTTGTTAAAGGTAAACAAAAACATATTTTTATTACAATTTACACTTAAGCTCATGATAATTCTTCTTATCTGATAAATTCTGTCACGGGTCATCCTTAACACTTACACTAAAGCTTATCTGAGATTAAACTCGTTGGTTTTCATCTTAAGTCAGAAAACACTTAGCTTCACTCTAGCTTTTACAGTCTGCTCTAAAACTGACCTTTGCTTAACAACGGGCCCATCATCTCCAATATTTATGTAACCTACCCATATTTTATTAAGTCTAGTTTTGTTTAGAATAGATAAAGATTAAATAGACGATTCGAGTTTGTACAATTATGTTAAATTATTTAACTTAACTTAATAGAAATAACCATTTTATTAAATTTCTTTTTCAGAAACTCTCCGGAAATATCCTGTGGTGCCCTTACTGCCCCGAGTCGTGACCAAGGATAATTACTTCATACCTGAACATAAGCTTAATCTTACCAAGGGAACTTTAGTTCAAATTCCAGTTTATTCAATTCAAAATGATCCGGAGATTTACAAAAACCCTACAGAATTCAATCCAGATCGGTTCAGTCCAGAAAATGAAAAGAAGATTCGATCATGCGCCTTCATGCCTTTTGGAGAAGGTCCCAGAATTTGTATTGGAATGAGATTTGGGATGATGCAAGTTAAAGTGGGTCTAGCCCATTTATTAAAACAATTTTCAGTTCATCCCAGTGAAAGAACTCCAGAAAAATTAGAGTTTTCCAAATTTAGCACGATCCTATTGACTAAGAATGATATTCATTTAAAATTAAAGAAAGAACAATAAAGAGATAAATACACCTTTGTGTTTAATTACTACTATTACTATTTGTTTTCAGTGTATAGTCATGAAATAAAACCTTGACTAGTTGAAAAATAATCCAGTCAATCCGATCTGCCCTCAGAGAAGTAAGCCAAGTGCATTGATAACAATTTGTGATTAATATTTGTTTAAATACATTTACAAATAATATCTTTGGCCTCAACATTCGAACAATATTTTTGTTCGAGTTCAGACTGGTTTTCAAAGCTTGGATGGAATGCACAAAAATCGAAAAAAATGAACTAGATCTATNTTTGCTATTATCAACTAATAATAACAATTTGTGATTAATATTTGTTTAAATACATTTACAAATAATATCTTCGGCCTCAAAAAGTAGAACAACTGGTGACGTGAACACTATTTGTTCGAATTCAGATGGGTATTCAAAGCTTTGAATACATTTTGGAATACATAAACGAATATAAACCGGATCTTTCTAGTACAAGTACTCTGCTGCTGTTCAAATGAACAGGTACAAACGAATGTTATGAAAGAGATGGTCTTCTTCATAGTATGTGTGTTCTGTTTCGGTGGCAAAAATCTGTCAACAAAATAGCCTTTATATTGAATCATCGGCTCTGGTACTAATCACATCAGAGCAAATAAAGATTTATAGAAATGATATTCAATTGTTAATTGTGAAAAGTTGGCAAATGAATATATAGGGCATTTGACAAATTTGATTGCGTAAACCAATTTTTTTAGAGCTAGACTTTCGCAGAGATGGAAACATCTAAAGGTAATACGACCAACTGCGGAGCGCAGAAATATGAGGGAGCACAATAGATCTTCAGGTCAAAGTGCGGGATCACCTCAATTGAGATTTTTTATATACGGATTTAAGGCTTATTGTGCGCATTATAGATTTTCAGTATTTTTAATATTTTATTCAGTACCAATATATCTTTCATATAATATAATATGAAGTTAAGCAAATAAAAATGACTTAACCCTTACAAACCCGAGACAATTTTGTAACTTACCCACCAAAGATGGGACTAAAAGGCCTTCCTCCATTTTTAAAAGAAAAATGATCTTTTATTAAAGAAATACATCTTTTTTTAGTTAGGTATTGCTTAATACAGGCAATTAACCCTGTAATGCCCAGATTTTTTATTGAATTGAGAATTACTGTAGATAAAGATAATTTTCAAAAGCACCAATCCCGAAGAAAAAATTAAAAAATGCAAAAATTGTAGATTTTACAGCTCCTCAAAGTTAGCGTGCCTTTAGGCATTCCCAGATCTTACGGCGAACTTATATCACCAACCAGACGTCTTCACCAAAAAATTTACACTCAACATAAATGAATTAGTTTAATTACAAAATGTTTTATTTGAAAATACAATGTAAAAAAGAAAACATAATATATTAGTTTAACGTCTGGTAAGTATAATAATAATATAAATTTAAAAAAATATCTATAATTTTGGTATATATTATTAATGTAATTTGTTTAATCTCAACCTAATTAAAAGACGTTAAGTGTAAATATTTTAGTGGAAGTGTCTGGTTGGTGATATTAGAAGGCCGTAAGACCTGGGAATGCCTAACTTTGAGAAGCACTAAAATTTAGAAATTTGACGTATTTATAATTATTTTTTCAAATAACGGTAAAAGATATATTCTAGAGAAATAAAATAAATTTTTAACTTTAAATTTTATTGACATATATTTTTAAATATATTTTGAAAAAAGTGATTTATGAAAAATAATTAATTTTCGATTTTTTCGCCGAATTCACCATTTGAATGGCTATAAATCGAACAGTTTTCAAGATATTTGAAAAAATCAAAGTGTGTACGACTAACAGATAGTTACTTTAACATATTTCACTAAAATATATTTTAAAAATGCTTTAGTCTATTATATAATACCACTCAAAGTTAGCGTGCCTAAAGGCCTGCCTGGGCATTAAAAGGTTAAAGTTTTTTTTTATATAATGTTCTTTACAAAAAAATGTCATTTAACTTTTATTATATCTCTCATTGGTTGATGGTGAAGTATTAGGTTAATATTTTTATATCCTGGCTTTAAATAAGATGTGTGACATTGCCCGAGGATAGACGTCATAGGGGGAGAGACGCCATACCCTTTTTAATTAGGTTGTGTGTGTTTGAAAACTCTTGAAGGGAACCCATCGTGGTGTCAGTACTTTTCCGACGGAGTTAAATTTTTAATGTAACATTTAAAAATTACTATTTTTGATAAATTTTTATGGTAAAAGTGTTGTGCTTATAATTTTTCGCTGATCATAATCTATATAAACAAAGAGAAAGTAAATTTTTGTTTTATGTGTTATGTTGGTTGTTATTAATGCGTTGGTTAGTTTTTTACCAGGTTTGCAACTTTGTGCTAATAATTTAAGTGCTATGGCATCTCTCCCATCAATACTCGAGAGATGCTAAGCTATTATTTAATTACAAATGTTCTTGCATTATAATTTTATTTATGATATACATTAGTTACAATGGATCCAGTGAACCGAAAAAACTTTGTTTTGACCATCACAAAAAATAGAAATGCGAAAATAAGATAAAAATTGACTGATTTGATTAAATGTTGTTCTGGCCAAAAAAGGGTCTCCTAAGTTTTGCAAGACGTATCTGTCAAATTACAATAATCGCGAAAAAGGAATTCCGAACCAAAATAAATTATAATTCAGGTAAAATTACTCTACGACATTCTCTCCTAATCATGTTGGAAAGATGAGAAATTTCCAATTACCAGTTTTTATTAGATATTTTCTTAAATTACATCCCAGCCAAAATGTATTGATATCAAATTAAGTTATATTAATTAGCTTTCAAAGATAAAAGCATTTCAACTTACAACAATTTTTGTTTTATTATTTACAGCCCTTCCTCCAACAAGTTTAGCAACTCTCCCAAGTATACCCTAAATATAGTCTCTTAGATGTCTCCAAGATCATTTAACTTTTTACTTTCCGATTTTTGGTTATATGTAAAACATTCTGAAAAACACCCATTTTTTCCGATATTTTGGCTTCTTTTTTACCTAATAAAATACCGTCCAACAAGTATTTAATATATTTAAGGTATTTGTTAAAGATGAACTAGCGGGAGAAATAATTTTGGGTCGCCGCAAAAAGTTTAATCCGATAAAAATATTAAAAAAAATATCCCAGGTGGGAGTCTCAGGCCCATCTCGGGGTTATCAGGATTAAAATTAAATTTTAATTCTTGTATGGTATTGTAATTGAGGCCTAACTGAAACACAACAATAGAGGTCTCACTGTACCGAAAAATAACGTAAAGTGAGCGGGAGTTGATACCAAGCAGTGATCAAGTAAAGTACAATCAACTGCTTCACACAACATGTCTACTTTAATTGCATTTAGTGATCACATTTTCGGTGACCTACTGATAAATTAACTGTTTAAGAAGGTAAATGTGAAGTTTGAGGTGTGTCCCATCCCTACAGTTTTTATTTATGAAAATTCTTGACATCCGTAAATAAATTTTATTTAAAAAATGGAATCATTTAACAATCCCAGTTTTTGAAAGTTTTAGAATTATTGTATAGTTTTGCAACATTTATTTATTAACTTTTTAATTACAAAAAGTTGTAAATTATTTTTTCAAGTTCTTAATAATCATATTGAAAAATGAAAATAAAAAAAATAATATGCATTTCTTCCTCAATTAATCTTAAAAGTGAAAAGACCTGTCATTTAGTCTGTATGTGTGGATGTAATAATTTGAACTGACTCTGGAGATTATTCGATTGGATCTAACATTTTGATATTTATCTGTCTTTGTGTAGAGATCTTCAGACAATTGTATTTTGTTGACGGAATAAATTTATTCTACGAATACTAAGGTATTCAAAGAATAAATTAAGTGTCGTCTATTTGGTTTGGACTATGAATTTGGAAAGAACTGGTTTAGTTAAGCAAGAGCAGATGAAATAATATTATTGACTACTACATTAAGAACTGACTGATAGTCTAGTACAAAAACTGTTTATACTTTGATTTAATCTTCGAAATCAGCTGTATTGTTTGAGATTAATTTAGGTCAGTAACAAGCTTCCAAATAATAATATTGGTGTATACAAATTTTGGCAAGTAATTGGTGGGGATAAAGCAAATTCGTTTTTTCTCGTCTGAGAGATAAGAAGCATGTATAAAAGTTAACGAATAGGAACTTTTGGAGTTTTATTGGCTAAATTTGTTCATGTGGAAACAGTTCTAGTGTTCAGGTGGTAGAGACTATAGACTTAAAATGTGGATTTATAACATATTAGCAATTTTGATTGCATTTTACTTTTACGTTAAGCATAAACAATCGTTTTGGAAAAATGCTGGAATTAATGGGCCAAAACCGAAGTTTCTCATTGGTGATTCAGTGATTGGATTGAAAACCAGTCTCCATGAGTTAGTTTTCGATTATTATAAAGAGTTTAAAACCAAAGGAAAACTGTTTGGACTGTACTTCTGGACAAAGCCGGTTGTTATGGTTACTGATCTGGATCTGGTCAAGAGGATCATGATCACAGACTTTGACGCCTTCATGGATCGGGGATTTTACCTCAACGAGAAAGATGACCCTATCAGTGCCCATTTGTTTGCCCTTGGCGGATCTAAGTGGCGGAAGCTGAGAATGAAGCTGACTCCCACCTTCACCAGTGGAAAAATGAAAATGATGTTCCCGATAATCGTCAACATCGCCAAACATTTCCAAAAGGCAATCGAGAAAAATGTAGACGAAAATCCAGACGGGTTCGAGATAAAGAATGTCACCTCCAGGTTTACGATAGACGTTATCGGAACCTGTGCCTTTGGACTCGAGTGCAACAGCCTCGAGGATCCGGAAAATCTTTTCAGGAAAATGGGAGATGCTCACTTTAGAAGAGGATTCTTAAGAGGTATTGCCTTCAACTTTGTAACAACTTATCCGGAAGTGGCAAGATTTTTACGCATCAAAGCAGTTATGAAACATGTGTCCAAATTTTACACGGACATAGTCAAGGAGACCATTCAATATAGGGAAACAACCAAGACAAAGAGAAATGATTTTATGGATTTGTTGATTGATCTTAAGAACAATCCCAAAACAGAGGAAGAGAAATTGACTTTCGATGAAATTGCTGCTCAGTCCTTTGTCTTCTTTTTAGCTGGTTTTGAGACCTCGTCCTCGACAATGATGTACTGTATCTATGAGATGGCCAAAAACCAAGAAGTTCAAAACAAAGCCAGAAAAAATATTTTGGAAGTATTAAAAAAGCACAATAATGAATTGACATATGAAAGTATTCAAGAAATGGATTACATGGAACAGGTTGTTAAAGGTAAAGAATTTCAATTATTTTTTTGTTCTTTTTATTATTTCCCCAATAACGAGTGATATTTGATATGAAAATTCAAGTAAATAATTAATATTTTCACAATACTTTTTAAACAAACTTTTTTAATTGTGACTTTTATTATGTAAAAAATTTGTTTATAAGAAACACCTCACAAAAACTTGATTTTTTCTATTTGTAAACAAATACTATAAATTGGTCACAGTCTGACCTTGGCAGAACTTCATAGTATCACAATTATATCAATCCTCCTAGTAACATATATCGGTCTAAAATAGACTATCCAAGATTAGGTTTTTGCACTATCAATCACAAAATTGATAACATTTTATAATAGAATTGATTATGAATACAACCAAAATATTAGCAATCAATTTGAATAGGTGTTTTCATTCAAATATTTGGGTAACAAACATTTGATAAGATTACGGATTTAAACAAATGAAGGTCATCAAATGGAAAGTTTTGTAAAATATTTGATATTGAATATAATTTAATGTATATATTTTCAACATTAAAAAAAACTTATCATTTGTAATATTTTCCTATAATATTAATAATAATAAATTATATAAGCCCTTAGATTTGAAAAAGAAATTTCTTGTAGATTTATTATCATAAAAATACAGACATTTTTTTATTGTCCATTGTAAGGAAAAACACAATCGTAGCGAGTTTGTAAAAAAAGCCCGTGTGTTTAATAAAGCTTATCGAAAACTATTTTTATGCATTCACATATGAATCTTAAAAAATTGTTGTTTACTTCCATATCATATTGTTTCCTGTTACATTCCCTCATAGTACCGCGAAGAAATCTATATCTTGTCATTCATCTCGTTTGGATAAATAGTTGTTTCTCGTTAGCATAATTAGCGATTTTTGATCTATTTCTAATCAAACCACCTGTTAAATCCTTTGAATCATCTGGTTGTATCTCTTAAAAGTGAAATTTACAATCGAAACTCGATAATCAAAATAACTATCATAAAACTAATAATAATAATTCTCTTATTGATGCCAATTATAAATACAATATAATTAGTACAATTAAATTAAATGAAAAAAACTAATAGACACTAAGACAACCTTTGTCAAAGTGACAGATTCGGTTGATTGAATTTAGTTACAATTTAATTAAAAATAATAATAATAATAAAGTAAGGAACTAATGAAATAAACAGCAATAAAATAAGTAAGACAATAGAATAGTAATAACAAGAATAAAGAAACATATGCAATTAAGATTAAGCCTGAATTAAACAGTTCAAAAATCATTATACATATTTGAAAACGAAGACACTGTGTTCAATTAGATGAATTTCTTCACGGTGACACACTGTAACAACAAGGAAAAAGAACTTGTACTTTAAAGAATTCTTTAAGGTACTTGTCATATAAATACGACTTTGACAAAACAAATTTTATGTTACTTATATAAAATGTAATAAATAACAGTTGAAACATTTGAAATGTATAGTGTATTTGAAATATTGTACTAGTCACAGATTTAAAATAAGTCCCTCTAGTATTGATATTAGAAACTAGAACCCAAAGTTATTTTGTCTTGAAATTAGCGAATTTATTATTTTCAGTGAGTTCTCTGGCAACTTCTGTATTGACATTTTAACAATAACTTAAACTAAGAAAGAAAATAGTAGTCTCATGCAATTTTCTAAGAATAAATTATGAAAAAAAAATATTCAAAATACTTAAATAAATATATATTAAAATTATTCCGTTCCTATAACAAAATATTTTCTTTATTTTTCAGAAACTCTTCGGAAATATCCTGTGGTGCCCTTACTGCCCCGAGTCGTGACCAAAGATAATTACTTCATACCTGAGCATAAACTTAATCTTACCAAGGGAACTATGGTTCAAATTCCAGTTTATTCGATTCAAAATGATCCGGAGATCTATGAAAACCCCACAGAATTCAATCCAGATCGGTTCAACCCTGAAAATGAAAAGAAGCTTCGATCATGTGCCTTCATGCCTTTTGGGGAAGGACCTCGGCTTTGTATTGGAATGAGATTTGGCATGATGGAGGTTATCCTAGGCCTTGCTCATTTTCTGAAACAGTTTTCGGTTCACCGTAGTGATCGAACTCCAGAAAAATTAGAATTTTCCAAATTTGGAATGATCCTAATGACTAAGAATGATATTCATTTAAAAATTAAGAAAATACGATAAAATAAATGTACTTGTTAATATGTAACCTTTTTTCAATATTTTCCGTGTGTTATTGGATATTTACTTAATAACATAAAGTTTGTTTTTTAATCTTTGGAATTCTTAATATTTGATTAAGTATATGTATTACATCCCTCAATTATGTGATTCACAAAAATTTATGCATTTTTGAACAATTGTCTAGATTTATTTTTTCATAATTTTTAAAACAATTATTATAGTAATTAAGTTATTATAGTGATTTAGTGTTTTATATCGATAAAACTAGGGTTTTGTGTTTGTACTCGTATTATAAAATATGTGTATTTCCGATTTATTTAACTAATTTTTAATTGTATAATATAAATCAAACGGAATATAGACAGTGCATCTAAATCGCCAATAGATATCTTTTTAAAAACCGGTTTTAAGTTTTTGTAATTATTAAGAACCAATCCATCTTGATTGATATGAAATGAGGTCAGTAACACTGATATGAATTAAAGTATTAGTTTATAAAAAATTGATAAGCAATTGGTATAGATAAAGCAATTTATTATTAAATTTGTGTGTGTATATTTTTATATATTGGCATGAATATCACTACGTTCTACAGTAGTATTGGTTTCAATTTGAACCAAGATAATTTGGCAATCCGATCTTTTGCATAAATTCAGGGGTTAAGAAAAAAATTCACAGTTTGGATATAAATACCTCAAACCCAGCAGTTCAATTTTAAAGTTATGTATGGACGGCTTGTAGAGAATTTAATAATCTTAATTTGAATATATGTATATTAAAAAAAATATTTATATATATTTTAACCCGTTATGTCAGAAAATATTAACCGTAACTCTGACTTTATTAGCTGCCCTATTATGATCATATTATCATCCACAATGCAAAAGGAACACAGTGTTTGATAACCATCATTACTTCATTTAAATTCTAAAAATTTTTATACTATTTTGTCAATTTTCGATATCAGGGTTTTTAGACTTTCAATGTGAGCCACTGTCTACTACTATGACATCGCAACCAAAATTTTCGCAATTCTAAATATATTTCGGATTGTCTATCTACCCCAATCAATAGATTTTTTAAATAATGCCCAATAATGCAGAAAAGGGAGTGCGGCTTTAACGCTGATCTATTCGACATTTCCAGTTTTTCGTTTTTTCGCAATTTCGCAAAAATGATTTAAGTATATGCAAATCTGCTTTGACCTAAAGTTGTAATCAGTAAAGAGATATACCGTGTGTTAATTTGAAGTTCCAGCTTCTTTTGATTCCAGAGATATCAATGATAAACGGGTGCGGCTATAACCTCAATTCACACTGTATATTTGTTTTCAAAGCAAGCTAAAATGATTTTTCTTAGTCTCCGAGTTATAAACTGAAATAAATAGAATAATATAGAATTAAACCAGATTATAGGAATACTAGAACTTTGTTAAAAAATTGATAAAGTTTAAGATAAGAGTATTTTTGTTCAATTCCATTAATATACATAAAATATTCCTTAGAATTAGGTAATTAAGTAGTAAAGATAGAACCAATTTACTTTCTTATCTTTCTATGTCTGTCTCTGAGATAAGAACCAGTTATAAATTTTCGTGAATGGGCACTTGAGATTTCAATTTCCAAAAATAGTTCAGATAAAGCCAATTGCAGTGCTGCAGTCGGAGTGTCTAAATTGAATTTAAAATGTGGACAGACGGTGTAATTTATTACATAGTGGCAATTTTAATTGCAATTTATTTCTACGTTAAGCATAAGCAATCGTTTTGGCAAAATGCCGGGATTGGTGGACCAAATCCCAAGTTTCTCTTCGGTCATTCATTGATTTTATTGAACATGAACATTCATCAATTGGTGTCCAGTGTATATGGAGAGTTTAAAACTAAAGGAAAACTATTTGGTCTGTACTTCTGGACCAAACCTGTGGCTGTTGTGACCGACTTGGATTTGATCAAGAGGATCATGATCACTGACTTTGACGCCTTTATGGATCGGGGATTCTACTACAACGAGAAGGACGACCCAATCGGAGCACATTTGTTTGCATTGGCTGGACACAAGTGGCGAAAGCTGAGGATGAAGCTGACCCCAACATTCACCAGCGGGAAAATGAAGATGATGTTTCCAATAATCGTTAACATTGCAAAACACTTTCAGAAGGCAGTTGAAAAATATGTAGATCAAAATCCAGAGGGCTTCGAGATCAAAAGTGTCACCTCCAGGTTCACGACAGACGTCATCGGAACTTGTGCTTTTGGACTAGAGTGTAACAGTTTAGAGAATCCCGATAATCTTTTCAGGAAAATGGGAGACGTTCACTTCGTTAGAAGCATCTTCAAAGCTGTGATGTTAAATTTTTCGACAGCTTTTCCCGAATTAGCAAGACGTTTACACCTTAAAGCCGTTGATACTCGGGTAGCGAGCTTTTACATGGACATTGTCAAAGAAACTGTTCAATTTAGAGAAACAACCAAGACAAAGCGAAATGATTTTATGGATCTGTTGATTGATCTTAAGAACAATCCCAAAAATGAAGACGAGAAATTGACAATCAAAGAAATTGCAGCTCAGGCTTTTGTCTTCTTTTTGGCTGGATTTGAGACCTCCTCCTCCACAATGCAATTCTGTCTTTATGAATTGGCAAAAAATCAAGAGGTTCAAAGGAAAACTAGAGAACATGTATTGGAAGTTTTGCAGAAGCACAATAATGAATTAACCTATGAATGTCTTCAAGAAATGGTCTATCTGGATCAAGTTGTGAAAGGTTAGTAATAATGTTAAGTTCTTGATATTTTAAAAATAATCATCTGAAGTTAATATTTTAAGTAATTAAATATTTACTTTCTTATCAGTTTGATAAGAATACACAAATGTTTGACAACATTACTTTTGGTTTTGTTGATTATTTTACAACCTTTTCTCAAAAACGTTATCACTGGAGCAAACAAACTGTTTTCGTGAAGAAGGTATTTAAAGCCCCTAAAAGCTATTTTTAGCTACTATTGTTTATATGATCCATTTTAAGTTCATATAATATTAGTTATGTAAATACTTAATCCAAATGTATAAAATACTACTTCTTTGATAACGTAGCACCTTTCAACGTGAATATCGTATTATTAGTTATTTTCGTTTCAAGACGGTTANTGCGATTGCATGCTCACATGGTTTTTGTTATGGAACTTGCAGAAGAATAAGATGACTGAGATTTTCCCCACATTTTCTAAATTTATTTGCGGTTCTTGTATGTGTATTTGGTAGGGTCAAATGTTTTGAACATAAGGAGTAATAGTTATTTTCGTTTCAAGACGGTTAAAGTTTCGGTTTTCAAGAAGGATGGCTGTTTCCGCTCGGAGACGAAGTTGACGATTCGAATAGATTCCTTCGTGAAAACTGAATTAAACGTCGAGAAACGAATGCTGTTTTCCCCAATTTTCATTTGTAAAATAGCACAAAAACTAGTTAAATATTTATATGGGCAACATTGAAACATAACTTTTAATGATAACTTTTGTAAATAATTCACAGAAACTGCCCTAATGAAATTCTTTCAGGAAGTGTTTGCAAATATAATTTATTAATATTGATAATATTAAATAATATTTAGAATTTAAATTTGATATAATTTAAAGTTTATTTTAAAAAAAGACGACGTCACTGCTAATTTATTTATTATCAATTTATATCGTGACTAAAATTTAATGAAACATTTTGATGTTTCATTCTTCAGACTAGAATAAGAAGAAGAAGAAGAAGT
>JXOV01010559.1:0-20078 GCA_001014945.1 Clogmia albipunctata | reverse complement strand
TTTTAGGAAACATTTTTCTATTTGGTTCATTCTAAAACTATAATAGTCTTCTGGTTCAAAATGTTTTGAACAAATAGTTGCAGTTTTTATATTTAGACGATTCGCACGTTTGCATTTTTTACCCCAAAATTATCTAATTTTTCGTCTTAGGGAAAACGATGGTATTTCACTGAATTACTGTCACAATTGTCTTTATTTCTATGTAACTTTTTGTGGTTGTTATTATTGCAGCCAAATACTGCACAAATAACCATTTTCATTAACTTAAAAAACGGTTTTTAAAAACGAAATTTTATCTATCACAAAAGGCACGCTTTGTCTGCAAATTGAATTGTCGCGGACTAGGCTACTTACATCTGACCTTGTTTCGGGAATGTTCTACCTTTTTCTTATTATACCAAGGATTCAGAATACTTTTATATTTTTTACTTTCAATTTACTTGTGTTTGTATTTATTCTGGTCACAGCATATTTGAACCGAATGTACAAATTAAATAATAAAAAGAATACAGTTGAAATAAATCACGACTTCGTATTTATTTAATTAAATGCCAATAAATGAATAGAATTAGTAAAACATGAATATTAAATGCAATTAATAAAGTTATTAATCCTGGGACTGTTCCACAATGTCTTTCTTCGCGGGGCTGTTATCAACGATTTTGCGGGGTGGTGTTGATGCCCTCTGTTTGGGGGATTTTGCATCTTGAGGAGATCGTGGTCTTTCCGGGGAATAGGAGAAGCTTCGTGAACGACGATCAAATCTGGATCGATTATCTCCTCTTGGCCACCTTGGACCTCCTCTGCCATTTCCCCTTCCTCCCCTGAACTGGAAATCCCTATTGCCTCCTCGCCCACCTCTATGGTCACGATCCCAATAACCGCCTCTTCCTCTACCCCTCTGTTGACCACCGCCAAATCTTGGCTTATAAAATGGTCTATCGTAGCCCCCTCGGCCTCCTCTGAACCTCCGATCAAATCGCCTTCGATCGCCGCTTCTAGACCTCGACCGACTCCTCGAATAGCTTCTTGAACGACTGCTGCGGTACGACCTCGACCTGGATCGACTGTATTTTCTTCCATAACTTCCCGATCTCGAGCGATGCCGCGTCGAACGGGACCGCGATCGACTGGAGCTACTCCTCTTCCGTGAACGACTTCTACTCTTCCTCTCCACCCGGGCACTATTCTCCTCCGTCTGAGCCAGACGGAAATTGCCAAATTTGTCCAACACAACCGGTCCAGACTTGACCGGCGCCGACCTGGACGCCATGTTTCCGGCCACCGGGGGAAATTTACCGTATTTTGGACGCGGAGGAATTGGCACCAATACAGGACTAGGCGGCTTCTTCGACACAGACGGCTTTTCTTCTCGCTCATTGTCTGATAAATTCGGTACAAACGTCTTCTTTGCTGAATTGGAGGACGCTGCTTTTGATGTCGAAGGCTCACCAGGGTTGTCCTTTGAAAACATCATCTTCCACTTACCCCCCTCATTTCCGCCCCTGTAAAATAAAATTCAGAATTAATTTAGGACAAGAATTCGTTATGAAATTAACCAATTCAATTTCTAGAATACATATTTTTTTGGTCTTGCGTAAATTTCGTAAAAAATTTTGCGAGAACTTGTGTGTTGAATTTTTAAAATTTTTTAAATAAATCTTATTTTAAAAACATGGATTTGTGTTGTGGCACTGGATTTATGTACAAATACAGAGAGATTTACAGCAAATACAGGTATTTTCAGCCAAATTAACAAAAAAATGATTAATTTGTCATTTTGATGCTGAATGTCCTTGATAATTCTTCGAATTGATCATTTATTGTTAAAATTAGAATATTTAAAATTATACGAAATATATTACCTATCTTCGGATTCCTTTCCATACATTGACTTTAAAGTAGAACCAAGTTCGTCAAGGACAGGGAGTCTTTCGAAAATTCTGGAAAAAATTAATTAGTTTTCATGTAAGATATAATTATTTCAGGGCCTTACTTGAGTGCCTCTCTAAGTTTCTTGCTTTCATCGTCATCCAGGAAGGAGTCCTTCTTGCTTTTCTTCCTCTTTTCAGATTTCTTCTTCTTTTTCCCATCCTTTTTCGCCTTCTTGGATTCCCTCTTTCGTTTTTTCTTGCTATTTTTCTCCTCCAACAGCTTCCTCTCTTTCCGATACTTGGACGTCTCCTCCACAAACTTCCTCACCTTTTCCTCGTAGTCATCCTCATCTCGCGTTATATCCAAGAAATTCCTCACTTGGGTCTCATAATCGTCCCCTTGAAAACCTCCCGCCGAAGAAGAGTCCTTCGAGTATCGATAGTCCTGGTTCGCATTCTCGCCCAGGGCTGAAAATCTTTTACTCAGCGGCGACAAAGATTTTTTCTTGTTCTTCTCTTCGCGCTTCTTTTTCTTCTTGGCCGTTGCATCGGAATCTATAAAACAGAAAATCGATTAAAACACGTCCCAATCCCTTGGTTTAAACATCATCTACAAAATGTATCTCGCTTTTTTGGATATCGAGACTAAAACTGTTCTACAGCGCATTATATTTCGTTCATAGTCTGTGTCTGTGATAATTTTGCCATCATATTTTCATAATCAATCATTTCAATCAATCCCATCATTCTGATGATCCCTTTCATTATCTGTGTCTGTTACACATTTATCTTTCTCGTCACGTTTATACTTTTCGTCACATTTTATATGATTTTCATCCCCGTTGAGACTCTCGTAACCTAAAATAATGTCACAAAAATTGAAAAACACAAAGCAATTTAACCGCCACCGGATCAATTTTAATCTTATTTCTTATAATCTCTGTACTAATAATTTGCTGTGATTTTACTTGTTTGAAGTCTGGTTTTCTTTTTTTTTTAGCAAATCACAAAACAAAATTCTTCGCTCTGAAAAGCTGAAAAGAAACACGTCAAAGAGACAAAGTCCAAATAAAACCAACCTGAACTGGACGAGGAATCCGATTCA
This sequence comes from Clogmia albipunctata, assembly GCA_001014945.1. Taxonomy (NCBI): domain Eukaryota; kingdom Metazoa; phylum Arthropoda; class Insecta; order Diptera; family Psychodidae; genus Clogmia; species Clogmia albipunctata. The sequence continues at coordinate 17,099 of JXOV01010559.1, read as the reverse complement.
CTGGACTCACTGCTCGAATCCGAACTTTCGGCACTAGATTCAGAAGACGAAGAACTGCTTGAACTATATTTCTTCTTGCTTTTGCTTTTCTTCTTTTTTCCTTTCTTAGAAGACGACTCTTTCGACTTGTCTCCTTTTCCCTTCAGAATTGAATTTATTGATTCGTCCAGATCCTTATTCTCACGTTTGTTGTTAAAGTTGAGAGCTAAAAAATGAAAATAAATTTTGTATAAAAGCATTCAATCAAATAATAGATCTCCCATTTTAGGTCCTAAACTGGACATTTTATTGACCCATAATTGTTTGAAATTGAATATATTTATATTTCTCTTTGAATTTCGACTACTTAAACTGTATGCAAGAAAGGGATGGAAGATATAATTCTTTCTCTATCACTCGGAAAGTGTGTGACACAAAAAAGACCCTAGTGTTTAATTATGTTCTATTTTATCAACCTAACTATTTTAAATAATAATTTAACAAAACTTACGGGGTAGGGTAAGTTCTCCCGGTTCAATTAGAGGCGGCTTGGATTTGTTTTTAAGAAATTCCAGAGAATGTTGGGCCTCTTCATGGTGGGGAATTATAATGAGACAGTCTTGGTACGCTTTCCTCGCTTCCTCAATTTTATTCTCCTCTTCGTAGCTCCTGCCCAATGCGACCAACGTCTCTCCCATGTATTTTCTGGCGTTGGCATGAGATGGGTTCAGCTTCAAAGCAGTCTCGAAATCCTCAACGGCTTTCTTGAAAGATCCGCTATTGGCATAGAGAGCTCCACGGGCCACAAGTCCCTCCACATTTCTAGGATCAATATTCAGAGCCTCATTCAGGCATTGAAAAGCTTCCGAGTGACGTCCTTCTTTAAAGTGCTCAATTCCTTCGGCGACAGACCTTAAATCATAAAAATTTAAAATTGATTACAAGAAATTAAAAAAATGGCATTAATTTAATCAAATAAATTAAAATACAAGTTAAATTAGACTAAGGTAATTAATTACCTAAAAGCCCACTTGCTGGCCTGGGACTGCCTGAGCTCTTCCGCATACTCCTGCTGGGGATAGCGGTTCCTGGCCGAACTCATGTTCGAATAGAACTCCTTGGACGAGAGTCCCAAGTCCTGGTACAAATGCTCCGATAAAAACGGACTGAGAAACGTCGACGAGCTCTCCACAAAGTCCTGATAACTGCTCAATTTACCCGACTGGATCAACCTGAGAGACAACGGGAACATCCATCTGTTATTCATTTTTAATTATATAAAATCTCGAGTCAGTGTTAAAGGTGTAAATAAATCATGGCTAGCCTTTGATGGTTTTTACAAATGTCTATTTATTGTCTTTTTGGTTGTTAATTTCAATTCCACTTGATGTCGTCTTACTTGTAATACTCGGGCAATTGATCCTTGCCGATCACACCTGGCTTTTGATTGGACTCAAGCCAGCGATGCCCGCCCGTCAACGATACCACCAACCTTTGCTTCTCAATCGACACCTGACTCACGACACAACAAATCGTGTCAAAGTTGTGGGCTATAATGACTCTACCCTTCACCGGCTCAGCCAGAATGTGTCCTTCCCATAGGGCTGTCTAAAATAATAACTTTCATTAAACTGATTGTAGATAGTTTAGAAGTCGTAAATATTTACCGAAATCATTAAATCGTCTACATATTGCGAACACGAACCCGTTGTACAATGGATCTTTATAATTAGTCCTTTGTTCGAAGCGTTAGTTACCGTTCCAAAAACAATATCCCCTATTTGCACCAGCTGCAGTTCAAGAAGAATCATTTAGATTGATGGTTTTTAAAAGTAAATTACTATTGAATAGCTTGTGATTGGCTTTAGGTTAATAGTTATTTATGTAAGAAATTTGTGAACTGATTTAAAATAATAAAAAAAACCAATTCACTAACATACAAGTTTTTTTTGCAATTCAATCGCTAAATACTATGGAAATTAAAACTAAATTTTGATATGAGTTTTTAAAATTCCCAAAGTGCTTTTATTGTTTAAATTTAATAATTATAAAGAATTAAAATTATGAAGAATGTTAAAACTTAAGCTGCAAAATTTACGAGTTTAGTATTTTTGAGTTTTGCCACTGATATCTTATAATTTATCACTTTAAAATGAATTACTTTTAAACCACATGAAAGATAAGGATTGGGAAATTGCTCAACTATAGATTTATGATCTTAAAGGCAACAATCGTGAATAGATATTAATAATTTTCATGAACAGGAGAAGGTTCTCCAAACGTAACCCCACTGATCACTTGATTGATAATGTAAAAAATTGATTTGATAATGAAATAAAATTTTATCGATTTCAATATCATAATGGAAAACCCTATAATTGTTTTTAGTAAAATATATAAATTTACTTTTTAAAGGGCAATTACTTTGTAATAACATTTCTAAACAAATCTATATCTTATTTACAACAAGTAATTATCGATTTTTTCAATAGTAGTAGAAAACATTAACATAATTCGTTATTGTATTCCAATAACTAATCATACGTTAATAATTTACGAGCAGGTATTGTAATATTTCGTTGTCATAGTAATGAACGACATATTAGTTTGCACAGAAGCGTATATTTATTTACGTTAGATAAGGTTAAGGTATATTTATCAGGTTTATGAGTAAACTATTGATTAAAATTTTTCTAAATTCAAATATACAAAAAATAAAGTCAAATCGTGGTAAATTACCAAACTTATTCTGAAAGGAAATAAATATTATAATAATTTTTATATTTTTTTATATTTTAGTAGATAATGCTTTCTCTAGAAAGTGTTCCATAATTCCATCCTTTTAAATTATACATTATTTTATACCCACAGATACTCACAAATCGTGTAAATACAATAAATTATTACTTTGCACTAATATTTAATTACTAACAATTATAATTTTAAATCTTAGTAGCTCGAATGGAAAATATATTTTGACATTTACCTCATTAAATGACCAAAAGTAAAGTTTTACTGAATTGTATAAGTGGTTTCAATTAGTGCTAGGAAGTGAATATTAATGATACAGGTCATTGTGCTCTATTTTCATGAAATATCGAACAATTGAGAACGAAAGTTCTATTCGCTTGACATATAATAATAATTTTTCCCCCGACATTCCATTACGAAACTAGGGGTAGTCTCATCCTCAACCATCGGGTGTTAGACTTTAAGTGACTGTTTGTTTTCAATGTATTATTAGTCAATAAATAGCACCTAGACCAGTTGTAAACGGACCCAGTCAATCCGCCCATTTTATTTATTTTTTGCGCAATTACTTATTTATAATTCGCTATGAATATTATTTCGTAACGTTATTATTATACACAAATATAAACTTTTTCGTACTAGAAAAATATCTTCCCGGGATTTGATCCCACGAACTCGGGGAGACAGTTTAGGCTAAGCGCTAGACCACAGAGGCTTGACATACTATCTTTAATTGTGTTATGACTTTAATTTAGAACTGGATTGACTTCTTATTCTTTACTCTATATTTCGTGAACAAATAGGAAATAAATATGCGAATTGTATAAAGTTTTGTAGAAAAATAATTGGAAAAACGCATAATTAAACACTTTTATTTTTTAGAAAACTAATTTTTTTGTTTTCTAGACCGTTACTCGTGTTTAATTATGGGTAATTTTTCCCCATACATTTTTAAATAATCATCAGATGGTATGGATATATTTTTAATAAAATATTAACCCAAAAAGCCAATCACAAGATTCTCAATCCTTATTTACTTGAAAGAAGCGGTCGATTCTGTCTTTTTTGTTGCCGGGAAAGAAGTATTCCATAGGAGGAACACAATTTAGTTGATCTAAAATAATATTATTGATAAGATCTTGGACTAAAACAGTTGAAAAGTGGAAAAAGATACCTTCCCGGCCACTGATTTTAAAGAGGGCGTCAGTCGAGATAGTTGTTGAGGACGAGACCTCATCAACGAGGTCTTTATCAAAGAGCTGATCCGCCTTTTTGGCGATAAGCTCGTGCAGTGCGCATCTCTTTTGCCTGTCGAGCAGATTTAGGCTCTTCTGCCTTGACTGATAGACAGAAAAGTCGATTTTAGTGACTCCCAATTTGGCCAGATCGCCATCGCCTCTCTCTGCCTCCCACGCTGATTTCAAGGGCAGTCCATGAAAGCCAATCGCTTTCGTGACCAAAAAATTGTCCAGATGTGCCGTAGTCATCTTTTAAAACGGGTCCAAAGCACTAATTCACATCACACACACTGCATTTTTGATAATTAGTTGGAAATTGTCCAGTAAAAAACAACACAAAGCTTAACAACACTAGTATTAGAAGCCGACCAAACTCAGGAAGTACGATAATAGTGTAAAACACTGCACTCTTGATTATTGATTTTGCATCCAATTAATATACGAATTAATGACTCATAAAACGAAGGAAAAAATATGGCCGATTGGAAACTAAAAATTCACTGAAAGTACGGCTCTAAATTGGTCTTAAATCAATGCAAACTAAACCTGGGTGTTTACCTAAAAAGTAGAGATAGTTTTCACCAACTGAAACGAACGGAATCCAAAGAAAAACAAAATTTTCCAATTTTTCTCACGAATTTACGTATTCTCTTCACAAAAAAATCTGAATTTTAACGAATAACGACATTCATTGATTATGTACTAAGTCGTTGAAATTTCGAAATTATCGTTTTCTTTTCAAAACAATAAAAACCTCCTACCACTTTTAACGGCCATTTTAAATGATTACGTAGGCTGGTCCAGCAATTGAAATACATTTTTGTTTACATTCTGTTTTCGAAGAAAATTTTATTGGTTTTAATAGATTTCCAGTTTTCCTTGTTTAGTATCGAAATGGTTCGCTCAGTTAAGGACTGTGAAAAAACGGAAATTGGGACAGCTACCTCAATTCTTTCGATTTCCTCGTGATGAAATTCGACGGAAACTTTGGGTGGCTTGAGGCGTCCCTGAACTCGATAAATAACAATTTATCAACAAATATATATGTAAATACTGTCCAAACAGAAAAAAAGTAAAAACTTTGACATAAACGAGTGTTTTATTATATTTTTTAACAGAGCCTGTCACGTTAATTTACATTATATTCCCCTTACTTCCCCAGCCTTTGGACCAAGTGACGTCAGAAAAAATTCAATTAGGTTATCTGTTAAATTTAAAGTATCTTGAATAAAACAACAAAAATTGAATTAGTTTGTCGTGTTTTTCTTGTTTATTATTAATTACGTTGTTTTCGACTAGAGCAAATTATATTTATATCAAAGGTAGTTGAAAGTGGTGTGGAAATTGTGAAATGGTTTAGCAAGTTAATTCATAGAAAAGGAATTTGTTTTCAAATACTACGAACCCCAAGGGTGGTCTAATAAGTTGGTTCCAAATTTACGTAGATAAAAAATTCTGGATTTCGTGTAAAATCAGAATGTCATTCATTTTTAAGAATTTAGAAGAAAAAATAATATTATTTAATATTTTATAATGTAACTTAGATTGGCTTGGTATCGAATTATTATTTGTAAAGACCCATAAAGAGAACTGATAGAAGAAGAGATAAGAGAGATAAAATTCCTGAAACGATTTCCCAGTTTTTGATAAAATTTTACAGAAAATCCTATTTTTCCTATAATTTCTTACTGATAAGTATAATATAGTGCATATTCCTTGTAATTTTTAAATTGTATTTCCTTAATATATTCAATTTCCTCTAATTTAAAATGTTTTTTTAAAATTTTAAATAATAAAATTAAGAAAATGATATTACATATAAAAAATCTATTAAATTTGAAACAATTCTTATTGTTATGAAACACTTTTCGGCCAATCGCCTTATCTTAAGCAATTCATCAAGCTAATCTTGACATTCTCTCTAGTCTAGAATTTCTCGTCTCGACTTTGGACTTGCTGTTCGTGATTTAATTGAAAGACAATATGGCTTCTTCTAAGATGCTGTACCGAGTTTTGATGATTGGAGCCCCAGGATCTGGAAAGGGGACTATTTCCAGTCGAGTGGTGCAAAAGTATGGCTTTCAACACATTGCCAGTGGGGATATGATGAGAGATAACACGACTCCAGCTGGGAAAATTGCCGAAAAATACGTGAAAAGTGGAGAACTAGTTCCTGACGATGTTGTAGTTGATTGTGTTCTGAATAAATTGAAGGAGGAGCCGCATTCTAGGGTTCTTTTGGACGGATTTCCACGCACTCAGGGCCAGGCTATTAAACTAGCCAAAGTGTTCCCATTAGATGCCGTTCTTCATTTAATTGTGCCATACGAAATTATTTTGGATCGAGTGAAAAACCGATGGGTCCATTTGCCTTCTGGAAGGACGTACAATATCGGATTTAACGATCCCAAAGTTCCTTTCAAAGATGACGTTACTGGAGAGGATTTGCAAAAGCGGTTTGTTGAGAGTTTTTATGTTTTAAATAAGATCTTTTGGATTATTTTAATCATAAAATAGTTGGATCATTTTTTGTTAAAAACCGTTTAAAAATAACTTTTAAAACTCTATTTTTAACAATTTTCTCCTATTTTCAGACCTGATGATCAGCCAGAAGTTGTACAAGAGAGATTAAAACACTATGACGCGATGACCAAACCGGTTTTGGAATTTTACAAGAAGCAAGACATTGTTATGGATATTTTTGGAAAAACCAGTGCTGAGATTTGGCCCCATGTGGACTCATTCCTAAGTAAAGCACTTGACAATAAACAAAAAACCCAGGCTGCCTAACTGCAATTAAGAGGAAACACGCCAGAAATCAAAGGAAATTAATTGGACTGATTAGTTGATAGAATTTACAATTGATTCCATTGTTACAAGACATTGAAATTTACAAATAAAGAATTATCGCACAAAGCTTTATAACATTGCATTATATACTTTTAATCAGTTTGGTTACATAAAATTGATATATCGAGACTAACATTTCTTTTGACGAAGATCCTTAAAGAACAAGTGCTTTAAAGAATGGTGCCTTTTCTTTGTTATTCAAGTGTGAACGATTTTCATACTGAATTGTTTACTATACTTATGGTTTAAAATAAAATGGATCGNTTACATAAAATTGATATATCGGTCCCGATTCGGGACTAACATTTCTTTTGACGCAAAAGCACAGTGCTTTAAAGAATGGAGGCTTTTCTTTGTTATTCAAGTGTGATNTTTACAAATAAAGAATTATCGCACAAAGCTTTATAACATTGCATTATATACTTTTAATCAGTTTGGTTACATAAAATTGATATATCGAGACTAACATTTCTTTTGACGAAGATCCTTAAAGAACAAGTGCTTTAAAGAATGGTGCCTTTTCTTTGTTATTCAAGTGTGAACGATTTTCATACTGAATTGTTTACTATACTTATGGTTTAAAATAAAATGGATCGTTTTATGATATACCTCTTAATTTTACGAATGAGCAATTATTCGTACTATTTAAAATAATATACAAGTGACAGATAAAAACCATTTCGTTATTGATTGCGGAAAAGAAATTGAAATAAATTTTAAATACCGAATCTTTTGTTAGATTTTTGTGCATAAAATCTAGTATAAAACATGATCGATAACTTTCAAAAACTCTAGTGTTTAATTATATCAATCTTGTCTGCCTTTAATATCTAATAAAAGACCATTTTAAAGAGGTTTACTAACAATTTTTAATATAAAAATGGTTATAATAAATAATTTTACAAATAATTTAATGCATTCAAAATACAATCAATTCAATTGTTGATGATCAGAAGATAAAACCGTAAATTTTATAACAAAAAATACATTTTTATCAAATCAAATATTTGAAGATAAAAAAGAAAATTAAGTAAAAACATCCATGAAAGGAAATGAAGAGGTTTCTGGTTGAAGTAGGTCTACGAGGAAGCACACAGTGCCAGCAGTTCCCTCGTAGAGACTATAGGGTCGATCAGGTGTTCTGGCTTCTCTCTGAAAGACGGGATCGCAGAGAAACTCCATAAATTTGGACGCTCTGTATAGGTACATGGGATTTTCAGTCAAGCGATACATTAACAGGAGGGCATAACCATTCCCGGCCACGCCATGACAGATTCCAGGACCCTTCTTTAAAAGACCTTTCTTCCAGATCAATTCTGCCGATAACTTGCAAGAATTCAAATATTTCTCTTCGTGATAAGTGAGGTAAGCTTTAGCAAATAGATAAATTGCTCCCGGTGCTCCATGACACCAATGCACCAGTCGCTTTTCTCTGAGATCATCCAAAACTATCGGAAAGTTACCCTCGGCGTCTTGGAAAGCTGTAAAACGTGTATAAAAGTATATAATATTGAAATATTCATAGGATTTTATATAAATTAATGATAAATAAAATCTTATATTGGCTTAACACAAAGTTAGGTATTACTTTTAAAAAAATGCATGAGTTTTTCGCGACTCATTGATTAAAATTTAATAAGAGATAATGACGAAAACAGCGATTAAAACAAATCTGGTTTTTGCGAGCNTATTGAAATATTCATAGGATTTTATATAAATTAATGATAAATAAAATCTTATATTGGCTTAACACAAAGTTAGGTATTACTTTTAAAAAAATGCATGAGTTTTTCGCGACTCATTGATTAAAATTTAATAAGAGATAACGACGAAAACAGCGATAAAAACAAATCTGGTTTTTGCGAGAGATAAAACGAATTTGCATACAAACAGGCATAATAATTTTTAAAATTGAAAGCACTTGCAAATATAATACAGATTAAAAGTAGATTCCACAGACATGCAACTCGATTATCTAATTTTATCAATTAATCGGGATTCGACATTTAAATTGACCCGCTTCTTCTTTTAACGGAACTATTTTTATTTATTTTTTTTTAATATTTTGGTGTCAAACAGACTCTTATTTCAATACTTGCGATAAAATAAATCAATTACTAACCTAAATAGGCGTCAATGGATTGTTTGATATCATTGTAGTCATTTTGAGGCATATCAGGACCAAAATGGGGAGCGGTAAGAAGCATCTGAAGAATGGCACTAACTCCATGGGCGGCTCCCATATATTCTGAGCCATGATATTGGTACATCAATTTGAGTTTTGAATTGTACCGCTGAGAATATATCCTGCCACTTTCCAGCATTGAGTCACAAATTTGAACAATTTGGTCCTCCTCAATGGGATTCTTTTTAAGCTGCGATTTCAACCAATAGATACCACTTAAAAACCCCGCTCTTCCCACAAGGACCTCATCAGAACCGTATTTATTGAAGTTGATTGGCTTGCAAGCTTCAACTCCTAACGTAAAATTGGCCAGATCCAACTCCATATTGGCTTGACTCCCCATTTCCTTTGAAATTGCAGTCGAAACAGCATAAATTCCCGCATTACCACAGAGAAAAGAGCACCTTTCATCGGCGCTTTTCGAGTAATTTTTGGCAAATCCTTTTGCAGAATCCATAAACTGTTTAGCGAGGACTAAACAAGGAAATTGGCCTCTTAATTCAGGGGATTTCTGATGCATTTTCAAAAACATAAAAGCGATGCCGGAATGGCCAACATACAAATCTCCTCTTCTATCTTGTTCTGCTCCCGGTCTAACATTCTGTATGATTTCCTTCACATAAAAGGAGATCAACTGCAGTACTCTATTCCTGTCTACTGCGTGGAAATTGGGGTTTTCACTTGGAAAGGGGTTCGGAAAAAACCGCGACGACATTTTCAAAACAAATTTGACAGCGATTTGTTTACTTCTCACTGTCAAGTTGAATGATAACAAAAAAATGACGGACGAAATTAAGCGATATTTTTTTAATTTACTACAAAAGTGGGTCTATTCTTCTTATATAAAGATTTCGAATACTTAATCTAATTGTATCTTTGCAGAGTAGTAGGTTTGTACTGTATTTTAGTCACAGATCGAGATGGTAAGAAAGAAAACAGTTGAGAAAAAAAATCAAAACAATAATTTAAAACCATTTATTTCAGGCGTTCCCTTGGTTAAAGTAGCAGGAGAACGAGCTCCAGAGTTGGCTATGAAACCTACGTTTCTCTCCACATTCACATCAGCCACAGACCAAGCGAGTAAACTGAGTCTGGGGAAAAACCAAACAATTATCTGCTGTTATTCAAATTATCAGGTTCGATTTAGTCAATTTATTTTAATTGAATACTAATAATTGATATTCCAGATTGTCCAGATGAACAAGTTACCTCTTATAGTCACTTTTATTGGCAGTGAGAATTGCAACGTTGGCCACATAATTTATCTAGAGCCTGAAATTGATACCTTTCTGGAGGACATTAAACTGGCTGTTACTGAGCAATAGAATGCTGTTCACATTAATAAATAAGGAATATAAAATCGTAAACAGACTTTTTCTTAGCTTAACATCTCTTTTCAGCAAATGAAGTAAGCTCTTTTTTAAAAAAAAGATTATTTTTGGGCTGCCAACATCAAAAACAATTTAAATATCATTTATTGTTATGAAATATATGTAAATGCTATTTGAATGCTTTTATTTAAATTTTTTGAGTTCTTTAAAAGAAACTCGAAAACAGTTCCATTTTGCGTGTGAGCCACTGTTGTCAAATTGATAAAAATAATAATGTCAATTTTGCGCCGACTACTTCGAACGCGCTTTATTAGTGATTTACTGCAGTTTCCTTCAAAAGTGCTGTGTAATAACGGAACCAGATTTCAGTCGAGATTCAGTGCAGCACAGACAGGTTAGAGGAGTGTAGAAGCAAAGGATTCTTTTCACTGAACTGTGGAAAACAGTTTATATTTCAGCGATGACCGGCAACATCAAATATCCAGAAGCTAGGAGGGACGAATCCGTTGTGGACGACATCTTCGGGCAGAAGGTGGTCGACCATTACCGTTGGATGGAAGATCCCGACTCTGAGGAGACGCAGGAGTTTGTTAACAAGCAAAATGACATCGCAAAGCCCTTTTTGGAGGACAATCCCGAGTGGAAGAAAATCAACGAAAAACTGACCGCTTTGTGGAATTATCCCAAGTACGGTTGCATCATGAAGTATGGAAAGTACTACTTCTACGCCTACAATTCGGGCCTGCAAAATCAATCGGTTTACTACAAATTATCGAACCTTTCCGATGAGCCTCAGGTGTTTTTCGATCCTAACAGCCTGTCCGAAGATGGAACCGTGGCCTTGTCCATGTTCTCCTTTTCCAAGGACGGCCAATACTTTGGTTATGGCCTGAGCAGCAGTGGATCCGATTGGAGTAGTATTAGGATCAGAAATGTGGAAACGGGTGTCGATTACCCGGAAATTTTGGAAAAAGTGAAATTCTCGACCATTACGTGGACTAAAGACAACAAGGGCTTTTTCTATGGCTGCTATCCGACCAAGTGTGGAAGATCAGATGGCAGTGAAACGGACAAGAATGAGAACCAGAAGCTATATTACCACAGAGTTGGGCAAAGTCAGTGCGATGATGTTCTCGTTGCAGAGTTCCCCAACGAGCCTTCATGGCGTTGCAGATCTGATGTCAGGTTAGTTCTCAAATATTTTTATTGAATCATAATAAAAACTTATTAATTGATAAACTTTTTATTATATACGAGGTTTGTTCAAGAAGTATTGAGAATTTTCGAACTTGCAGCCATAATTTATTCGATTGTAGATATTTTTTCATTGTTGTGTTGAAATATTTTTCCTGAACATATGTTCCATGTATCTAGTGTGATTAGTTTGGTTTAGACAGATAAAATGGTGGACCTCCTGTGTATTTCCCTTGGAAAGATTGGGTTTTGTTTTTGACCTCATAATATTCACGATTTGATACTATTTATGGCATTGAGATCCGAATCATCACTGACCATAATTAAAGAGATCCTAAGCGTTGCTGATGGACGGTTCTTCTGATCAAATATCAGAAGTTTAGTGGTTTTTCCAAAATCCTTACATCACAAGATGCGAATGATAGGCCTGTACTGTCAGGAGTTTCTCTAATGTTACATGGACGATTTTTATTAACAAATTTCTTCACCGCTTCGAATATATTTTCGATTGTTTTGTGTTCAGAGCGTTCATCTTTGGAATCATATCAGTCATCCTAAAAAGAGCTTTAGAGGCCTTGTCTGGATAGCAACAAAATTAGTTGCAGTCTTCGCTACTTTCTTACAATTATAGCAAACACGTCTCATCAATTAATCTGTTTGACCTAATCTAATCATCCTCTGTACTTGAAACTTGTAACATTTGTTTAGGAGGACAAATGTAGCCATACAATCCACAATCGAATAAACAATTGCGGAAAAAATGGACAACTCTCGAAATTTGTTGAACAACCCTCGTATATTTTATATTAGAAAGCCATTTTAATAAATATTCGTAACATTGTTTTTAATTTCTAGTGACTGCGGAAAGTATCTCATTTTATCCGTCGTCAAGGACTGTCGTGACAATCTGATTTTCTTTGCTGATCTGGAAAAGAACGGAGAAATTACAGGAAAAGTAGATCTGACCCAAGTGATTTTCAACTTTGAGTCCGATTATGAGGTGAGAAAAATGATCTTCAATTCAATTTCGAATGTGCTAATAATAGCACCAGTTATTAATCTTTTGAAATTTTTACATCCTATTTGTATTAATTTCTCTAGTTAACCGGAATTTAATATTTAATTCTTGTTGAAAGAGGAATAAAATAGATTGGATTTCTAATTGCAAAAGAATGTACAAACAAACCAATGATTTAGATTGAATTAATCTCCGATTAGATAATGATAAGAAATATTCGTGTGACTTTTAATGTATTTTGTATTACATTTATAATTCTAAATTAATAAAATGTCTAGTATTTTTCCATAATGAAGAAATTTTACATATTAAAACCAATCGTTTCAAACCTAAATAATTGAACTAATAGAATAATTGAACAATTGATTTATTTAGTATGTCACCAACACCAAAAACGAGGTAGTATTCCGGACGAACAAGAACGCTCCAAATTACCGTCTGATTGTGATTGATTTCGACAGTCCTGCTGAGAGTAACTGGAAGACATTGATTCCGGAGCATTCGACTGATGTATTGGACTGGGCATATTGCTGTAATGAGGATAAATTGATGTTGGGCTACATTCATGACGTGAAATCTGTTTTGCAAGTCCATTCTCTGGCCAATGGGAAATTTATTCGTGAATTTCCCTTGGACATTGGCTCTATAATTGCGTTCCATGGTAGGAAGAGCACCTCTGAAATCTTCTTCACCTTTGGCTCATTTTTAACGCCTGGCAAAGTGTTTCATTATGATTTCGCGAACGAGGGTCAAGATCCGGTGGTCGTGAGGGAATCCAAAATAAATACGCCCGATTTTAATCCGGATAATTACGAAATTAATCAGGTGTTTTATCCGTCGAAGAAAGATGGAACGAAGATTCCGATGTTTATAATTCGTAAAAGGACCGGGGAGAAGGAGAATACTCCGAAACCGTGTCTCTTGTATGGATATGGAGGGTTCAATATCAGCATTCAGCCGACGTTCAGTCTCAATGGCTTCATGATTATCGATTACTTTGACGGAGTCATGGCTTTTCCGAATATTCGAGGTGGTGGGGAGTACGGGGAAAAGTGGCATAATGGAGGGAGACTCTTCAATAAGCAGAATGTCTTTGATGACTTTCAATCGGCAGCTGAGTATTTGATCGACAATAAGTACACAACCAAGGACAAGTTGGCGATTCAGGGAGGATCTAACGGCGGTCTCTTGGTTGGAGCCTGCATCATTCAGAGGCCCGATTTGTTTGGGGCTGCCATCGCCCAAGTGGGAGTCATGGACATGCTCCGCTTCCACAAGTTTACTATTGGTCATGCTTGGATGAGTGATTATGGAAATCCCGACGAGAAAGACCACTTTGATAATCTGATCAAGTATTCACCACTTCATACCGTCGCAACGCCCAAAGATGGTAAGGAAGAATTACTTTAACAATTTATGATATTGCCATTTTTTAAAATTGATAGTTTTTATGCATTTTTGTTGCTTAAAATTGTTATTATGACATTCAAATTTGCTCTGTCAAAGTCATAATTATAGCATAAGTGCTTTTATTATTATTAATGTGTGATCTAAACGAAATTCATCAATTTATACAAAAGTTACATTGATACTGGAGGTTTTACTGTTAAATATTGACAAATTTTGACGAACATTATCCGACACACTCAGATTAAAGTTATGGATTTTTAAATTTATAAATTCTATTTCGAATCAACATTTTGTTACGAAATAGAAACATAAACGTAAAACTATTATCCAAATATAAGGATTTGTGCCGAAGAAATCAAAAGCGATTACCAAAAAAGTTTCTCTCAATTTATTGATCAGTGAAATGAAATGAAGTTTAAAACCGTTATACTGGTTTATTTGAAGTTAATTTTAATTTAGGAATGTTCTATCTTTTTCCCGCATTACGCATTGAGCAACAAAGTCACATAGTGTGTGGAACAGAGCAACATATATTTCTATAAAAATTTAAAGAATTGCGTGTTAATTTATTTAGAAGTGCATAAAATTTTTATATAAAACTCGGTAGATAAACACTATTAAACACTCGCTACGCTCTTGGTTTAAAACTAACCTTGTGTTTAATAATGCATTATCTTATCGACCTCGTTGTATAAATAACTTGGTAAACACATTCAATAATTAATTTTTGAATTAATATATGAGTAATTTAAATACGAGATGTGATTCTATATATTTTTTATGTTTTGTGAATTATTTAATTTTGAATAAAACTGAAGGTTTTAAACAATAAGTTTCTTTTACGTTTTAGAAACTTATTGTTCAAAACTTACTCCCATAATGTTAAAACAGTTTCCATTCGTTGTGATCTCAATTGAAATAATATAATTTAACATCTTTGGGCTTGTTTTTTTACGGCATTAAGTTGTGGATTGTTAATTAGCCAGCAATGAATAATGACCTTAAAAGTCAGAATTCGAGAAACTATTGATGATATAGCCGCAAATATGAGCATTCATGTAAATGATATGATGATCTTTATAACCCTTGATTTTTCAAACATAAAAATATAACTTCTCATTGTACATCCCTAGATTCCCTACATACATATTACAGTTTTCAAACCATTTTAAACACATCCAGTTTTAATTAAATTTTAATTTTAAATACGAGTTTTGATTTTAAAGGGTTTCCCAAGCCCACGCAACTTTGACTCAAATATAAAAGATGTGAATTTATATGAGCAGTTATTAATTTGTTAAATATGCGAAATCATAAAGTTTATAAGAAATTTTTTTTTTTGAATAGCACATAGGGCAAACATCTATAGGACCATATCTTTTTCATACAATTTTTAAAGACCAATTCGAACAAAAACCGTCATGAGTGATGAGGACCATTTTCATGTCGTAAACTACATTTATAGACAACTCGGAAAATATAAAAATGGATATAAAAAAGTCTTTCTTTCCTCAAAAATGATAAAAATGCTATCCGAAAATTTGTTAGATTTAATTTGCTAAAATTCTTTTTTTTTATAATTACAGAGGAGCACCAATATCCATCCACTCTGATTTTGACGGCTGATCACGATGACCGGGTGAGTCCACTGCATTCCCTAAAGTTTGCTGCGGCGATCCAGGAGAAAATTGCCAACTGTTCGCATCAGAAGAACCCCGTTTTGTTGCGAGTGTACAGCAAAGCTGGTCACGGTGCTGGAAAACCAACCACAAAGAAGATCGAGGAGACAACGGACATCCTGACCTTTTTCCAAAAAACGCTGAATATTGAAATCTAAAGTAACGTGTGGCCATGATGGACCATTGAAAATCCATTTGTATTTTTCTATTATCAATTTTGCATATATGAATAAAATTGAATTGTTGTTTAAGACTCTCTTTAAATCAATTTACATATAATTACTCCAAAAAGATATTTTATTTAGGCTGTTTGAAATTCGAGATTTGTTGAATTATCTTAATTAATCTCTTAATAAATCTCTTTGTAACAAAACAATATAACACAATTATATAGAGTATTACGTGTGTCTCTTGAATATGTCGTGTTTTTCTTGAAAATATCTCATAATATATATTGTAGCTTAGTTTGTTTGTCTTAACTTAAATTCTAAATCTAATTATTTGCGAATTTTTCACAATTGAAAATGAATAACATGTCTACGAGTCATCATTTAATACGATGTGTTTAACACTATGAACAAAAGATTCTATATTGAGCGTCTTTATTGATAGGTTTTGCCACTTCCTTTGACATTTTGTTTTAGGGCGTACCGTTTTCAATTTAAATAGTCGATATTCGCCACCAGTGTTTTGTCATGGTCAATTTCAATTGTCTATTTACTCATACCACCGGCTAAAAATTTAAGTCGTCCCTCGTCGTTATTGAGAGCACACTTAACGCAAAACCATTAAAAATCCGAGTCACGGGTCTCAGCGGATCTTGGTTACCGTCTTCAGCGATGGATCCCGTAGGTCCCTCAGAGCCCTGTGAAGATCATACTTCTACTTCAACGCAGCTGAGACAAAACAAAAAGTTTGGTTACCGAAACAGAACTCACATACTACGAAGAAGACCATCCCTTTTAAAACTTTTACCAGTATCCATTTTTTTTAAATTCAGCCTATAGAGAGCTAATGAAACACATCTAATCATCCTCGTGGTCAGTAGCTAACTGACTCTCTTTATTCTCTCTCTTTTACTTGGATACTACACAGTCAATAACTAGTAGAAAGATTCGGTTTTTTTCTTCTATTCTGTGCACACCATCCAAGATTTGAAAGCCCGTTATAGCGAATTAAAATTGGTGATATTATTTGTTCGACAGAAGAGTTCGGGATATTCTTCTGTTGTAAAGAGTAAGTATTTCCACAAATATTAATAACAAATAGTTATTAGAGGAACAAAAATAAATGATTTTTAAAAATAAAAATCACTGCCTATTATATATTTTAGAAAGAAAGAAGCACTGAAAAATGACTATTGTTACTTAAATATTCCGTTCACCTTTAGTTAAGAAAATGGCTGATTATTCACTTTGGAGATAGTAATATAACTATTAATAGTTATTTAAACAACGTGTGGGA
>JXOV01010558.1:261-19132 GCA_001014945.1 Clogmia albipunctata | reverse complement strand
GGCCCATGTGGCAAAATTTTTACCTGTATTATGGAGCCCCTGCACTATACCATACCATACCATACCATATTATAAAACCGGGCAATCCATCAACGAATTATTGTCTTCACTCCCATGTGAAAATCAATGAGTAAGCGGTCCAATATACCATTTTTGGGGTGAAGGATATCATCTCCTCANTTTACCTGTATTATGGAGCCCCTGCACTATACCATACCATACCATACCATATTATAAAACCGGGCAATCCATCAACGAATTATTGTCTTCACTCCCATGTGAAAATCAATGAGTAAGCGGTCCAATATACCATTTTTGGGGTGAAGGATATCATCTCCTCAGTTCACTGTCGCCCTCAATATCCACATCCATTACAACAAATCAGAATAAATGAGCCATCACTAGTATAATTGAACATTAGAACCGATTACAATTTTCCGCGCATTGAAAATTATATTTTGTTACAAAAGAATTATGAGATGTATTAATTATAACAATCCTAAAATATGTTAAATTAGACAACAGTCCACACATTATAAAATAATCGAAAGAAATTCATAAAAATAATTAATAATTAATTTTAACCAAAAAAATCATACTTATCTCCAGGCAACCTTTGAAAATTTTTGTTCTTAGTCAGAAAGAAATTCTTCTTTCCAAATTTTGAACAAAAAGGCTAAAAGATTATCCCTATCATACCAAACGATACACATAACTTTTATCTATCTACGGACATAAAATTCCCTAATATTTATGAAATTTTACAATCTCAACAATTAATATATATATTAAATATATTAAAATTTAAAAATATATCATAATTTGATATAGCAAACCCCATTATGTGGATAATAGCGAAAATACATGTGCTATTAAAAAGGCAGGAAATCGGTTCATAATTACGGAATTTAATACTTTTACTATCTTCCGCTGGGACCACTATGAAATTTGCAATGTAAAAAGGTGTAGTGCGTTGTGTGGAGAATGATTAAAATCTAAATCACAATTAAAAACTTCATATGAAACGTCAGGGATAAGAAATATTAAGTAAAAGGGACTAATATTCAAAAGAAGTAATTCTCCATTCAAATTAGATTTATTCATAAAATTATATTAAGTATTAAAGAGTGTAAAACTGCAATTCAGCAGAAAATATTTCTATTTTTTTCTGATCATTTATTTTGAATTAAAAAAGCGACATATTTTCCAAGACATAAATACAGTTCATAATAAATATATAAAACTTAAATACCGTAAGACATATCCAAGAAATTTCTAATCTTGGCAATTTTATCGGCATCATTTCTGCAACAACCTCCTACATATTTGGCTCCTAGTTCGATCCAGACTGGTATCAGTTCAGTAAGCTCTTTTTTACAGGGCGGATTAATCCATAATCTGTAAATATTAATTAATTAAAATAATGGTCCCATTGTTAATGAATCGACTGTAGTACTTTTGAACAACATCATATTCTTCGCCACTATTTGGATAAGCAATTAAAGGAATGGGGTCCTTTCTGGTTTTATTATTTACCAATCCAAAAAGAGGTTCAACGAACTGAAATACATAAGGAAGAGATTAAAATAATTAGAACAAAAAATACAAAATTCAATATACTTTTGGATTGAGGCAATTCACTCCAATTGCCATCAAATTCTCTTTATATTTTATTTTATTCCAAATAGATTCAACAGCATCCTTAAAATTCTCTCCTCGGGCAGTTTGAGATTCGTTCTGAAATTAATAAATGGAAAAGATTTTAATTTTCTTCCTTAATTAGGAAAAAAAATTGAAATCACCTTGCAATTGAAAGAGATCCAGAACTTTTTATCTGGATAAAATTGATTCATTAAATCCACAATAATTTCTGCTTCAATTTGGCTGGGAATTGTTTCAAAAGCAAGTCCATCTACGGGTTCTTTTAAAACCAGATCTAATCTCTCTTTATGAAACGATTTAATTTCTTCCAAGGGGACATTGTCGAAATAACTCCCATTATACTCTGATCCATCGCTCAAATAAGCTCCATAGGGTCCAATCGAGACTAGAACACGGATCTCTTTATCAATTTGTTTCGATTTCAAGTAATCATCTCGTGCTTTGAAAGCCAATTTAATAGTCTCCCTGAAAGATTGTTCGCATTGAGAGTCGCTGAACTGGAGATGCTTTTTATACCCAGCAACACTGGCCTGATAAGTATTCGTTCTTATCAGATCGGCTCCTGCTTGTAAAAAGTCCCAGTGGACAGCGTAGACCAATTCTGGGTTGGTGACATTGAATCTGGCGCTCCAAAGAGGATCCCCGTCTATCATCTGGTCGCCTACGTATTTCGCTAATTGGGTCGCAAATCCGCCATCGGTAAAAAAAATTGTCTGGCCAGCTACTGAAGTCATCGCAAAACGAGTTTGAACTGGTAAAAATGGCAAATCAACACTAATTAAAACCCAAACAAACAGTAATAAAGATAATAGACACTTGCCAAGTTATTATCAGCAAAACACGAGAACAATAAATGCTTTAGGTGAGAGTGATAATACAATCGTGGAATATTTAAATTAGTATTTAATATCTTGTTATCTATTAAAGCTTAACTCTTTGGAGTTGTTGTTCAAATTCAATTCAATTTAAATGTTTTTAACGATATTACAATGACGTTTCTTTTCGTCTTTGATAAATACAGTAGAAGCTTCTTATTCGCGCTTACCGTATTCGGAGATGAAGAAATGAGACCAATTCCTTTATTCGTAGATCTTATCAGCATACACATACAAAATCTTATTAGATAATAAAAATTATGATCCTAATATGAAGGTCCGCAGTTATTTAACATGAAAATAGACATCGTAAACATAAAAGAACCAGTAGAAGAACTAAATATTCGTTTATGGAAATTAAAAATTTCAATTTTAGCTTGGCTAAACTTTCTTTTACATTTGGTTGTAAGAACATAAAAAAACAAAATACGTGACATAATTCACATAAATCCATCGGCGTCATTTTCTTTAGGAATCATCAGTGTTGTTAACGCATTCAGATCAAATTTAATTAATATTTCAAAATATAATTCTTAAAATTGAATTTTTTAATTCATATTTGTTATCCTGGAATGTATCCCATATATTTGCATATAAAATAACATACCTTATGCGCTATAATTTGAAGGGATGTTTTAACGCGAATAAGATTTTACTGTATTTAATTCGGCTTCTGGAAATCTGTACAATACTATATTTGTTAAATCATGTCGATATTCGGAATTATTTAAAATCACTAGCAAATACATCGTACCTAAGTGTAAGGATTTGACAGATCTTATTTACGTTTACCTTACAATGTGGATTGAATAGTATTTGTATTAGTTAGAAGTCGTTATGTCTATTACGCCAAATTCTGTGTAAAATGTATAAATTTAATATTTAGTTTCATAATCCTTGTTTTTTAATAATAAGAAAACATTTTTGAATCAAGCAAATCGTAATCACACGTGACCAGAATTTCAAAAACTAGCAAACTAAAGGCACAATTAGTTTTTAGCTTAGATTAGACCAAAAGGAATTAAATATTTCACATTAAAGAAGAGAAAAAATTAAAATCTGACAAAGACCGGATTATAAAAAATTTAAGTATTTTTTGTTCATAAAATGTAGTTAATATCATCAGACCTAACAACAAGTATCAAATTTTAGCCAGGTTCTGATTTTTAGCTTATTATCAATGGAATTTCCAACTACTAATATTTAGTATATCTACGATCCAGAATAACATTGGCGTAAGTGCAAAAATTTGTTAATTGCAAGAAAAGACATAAAAAGAAATGTAACCATCACACAATGGGGCAAGAACATAATTCTAGTTCCACTCAGGACCACCACAGGTGGTAATTTCTTCAAGGTTAAAATATCAGTTTCCAGAGTCGTCTGATAAATCTTCGGCCTCCATGCCCGATGATGTCCATATCACAATAAGTCATGTTTATTGCCAAGAACATTCTCTTAGATAGTCAATTTCATTACAATCTTAAATACTTTAGTTTTTATTGTATTTGAAAGTTTCATCTGGAGTTCGTTTATCTTCAGTCCACTGTTTTGACTATGATGAATAATGTAACAACTTATTTTAATATCGCTTAAACAGCATAATCCATTGCTCTTTTCAATTATTCAAAATTGCCTAAATACTCCCTCCCCAACACAATAAACTATAAGTACAAAACAAATTTCATTGTAATTTGAACAGCAACTTTAAACGACAATTTTCTTTGCAAAAGTGGCTTTATCGGGCGGTAAGGTTGGAGATTTATTTATCAGACCATTTCTAGTATTTTATATTGTTGTAGCAATCACCCATGCCCCAGGCTCGTCCAGAGGTTGTCCTGCTGGACAAAAAACTGGGGATGTACAGGGTGGTTGAGAAGTTTAACGATCCTTGTTCGGGGAAAGGTTTCGTGACGTAGATCCGATCTTTATTGGGATCTCGTATTTTATTCAACTGACAATCGTTTTCTTGCTCTCCTATAAAATTATAATTTTTACAGTTACGTCAGTTTTATAGCGGGACCATAGAAATTAAAATTCATTCAAAATAACACCATTCTTTTATATTATTGTTTAATAAATACAATTTTGTATCACATTACGTCCGATATTATATTGTATAATATCTTATTAAAAATTAACTATTTACCTTATACATTAAACCACATCCATAATTAACAACTACTTACCACCAAGACCGACACTAAAACAGGCCTTCTCAATTGAACCCTACAAACTCTGTATTGTAATAATTTATCTTTATTGAAAAAAAAAAACAAATTAAATAAATAATTGTACGTAATATAAGTGTGTTGTATACTTAAAGTAAAGACCAAGTAGAATACAGTGGAGGCATAATAATAAGAATAATAAAATAACAGTGATAAAATACTAATTAAAACTAATAAGTAGATAGCTGCTAATGGTGATACTGAAAGCGATTTCATAATACCTAGGATGTATAAAATAACGTCTTAAAGTCAAGAATGTCAGAGAAAAAATACAAAGCTGCATAGTATTATTTCCAGTATAAATTCAACAGTTTCATTTGAGAAATTCGTGCTTTTAGATTTTCAGTTTGAGGAATTTCGATAATTGCAAAACATTTTCATTTGTCTTTCGAAAATCCTCTTCAGATTTCGCATTTTCAGTTTTGTTTGAAAGATTCCAATTCATCTAGAAAAATATATATATTATATTATCAATTTCACTCTTCAGGACTGACCCTTATTGTCTACATATTTCATTCTTCTTCTCCACAATGCACTAATTAGTCAATCTTTTCTTTACTTTTGTAAGAATGTGTGTGTGCTTTTCACTTACAGACTAGAATAACAACAATTTCATAATATTATCAATAATTATAATATTGTAGCTGCTTTTAGGAATGATCAGATTCCCTTCTTTAAGGTTCATAAGAAATCCTATCTTTATAATATTCGAGAAAATCATTTAATGCCAAAATTGACACAATAACCAGGTCTGTGGAATTTTAAAAATTATTTTTAAAATGCTATAAAATAAAACATTTTGTCATTCATGTGATTTTTTTTATATATTCTTGAAACTTTATATATAAAATGCTCTTTCAAAAAATATTTGAACATTTATTCACTTATATTAATACTTTATTTGACAAATTCATTATCAATTTCCACTCTAATTTAATTAAATATTAAATTTTTATTAAAAAATTCTACAATAAATTTTGAGAAGTCTAATATCAAATTTAATTATAATATATTGAATTTTGATATTGCATTCAAATATTTAATAATTTCTTTTAAAAATAACATATTGAAATCATCTCATTAAAAAAACTAAAAAAAAAAACAAATAACCTAAAAATCACTAAAGAGGAAAATCACAGAAATGACTCTAACTCACTACTAAAAGGCCAAAAATATCAGACCTGGTTAATCTTCATCATCATCATTTTTGTTGTAGATTTTGGTTTACTGCCGCTAAATTTCATATCACAAAACAGTGTAGTAGTAATAGTGCCCTAGAAGCTTAAAAGCAAGGTAAAATGACATAAAGGTAGTACATTCCTTAAAATGGGCGGGAACTTGTGACGTCACTTGATGACAACTCGTAGGAAATATAACGCGAATTTTGTGCCGCAACAATTTTCTTTTTAGAATAAAAATAAAACTAAGCCGTTAAAATAGTTTTTTGCATAACTCAGCTGCGATAATAAATAGAAAAAAAAGTCGATTGTGATCGCAGATCGTAAAACGGTGCGATTAAGGAAAGTTCTTCAAATACTAAAACAAAGCTCTGTGGACATTCTTAATACTATATTTAAATTATATAGTAAAAGTCTGTATGAAATTTATCCCAGAGGCTGTTAAAAAATAAAAAAAAAATTAAAAAAAAATTAAAAAAAAGATAAAAAAAAATATCTTTCAAAATTCGATTTTCGATTATAAAATTTGCTTCAAAAATTAGAACAATTCAAAACCAATTAATAAATAAATTAAAAAATAAATGGAGAAAAAAATAAAACAGAAATGATTAAATTTAATTAAATTCCGAGTTGTCATCAAAAGACGCGAAAAATGAAAGTGGTGCTCCGCTTTTATCGGAAACAGATACTACCAGTAAAGTCATTTTACCATCACTTAAAAGTGTTTGAATCTCGGAGCGGATGATCATCAGGAGAAGGGGTTACTGCGCCTCTTCAGACTGCCAAACTTTTTCTCCGCCTCCGCAATCATTTTATCATTTCTCACCACCTCAAAGGGCGCCACTTTATTCAGCTTTTGCGTTCCCGATTTCGAAAACTTCTTCCCCCCGTCAAACGCTTGCTGGTCCTGATCATCGGACGGAAAATCCTCAAAGCTCATATTACTAAACCCACTCTTGATGTTCCTCTTCAAGGAGTGATAGTTGTAGGCACCGCTGGACGCCACCGCATCCGAGATCACATCGTCGTCACACATCACTCCACCTCCATTACTCGACGGCGAATTAACCTTCTTGTAGCTGGAAATCTTCAATTTCGATGGCACCAAATTGGGACCATTTATTTTAAACTTTTTCGCCTTGTACTTCTTCTTGGAATCTTTCTGCTCCTTTTCAACTCCCCTTTTAAAATCACACTTTTCCATTTCAATACCATTCAAATCATCATCCACCTCATCCATCAGGTCTACATCCACATCATTCTCCACCTCATCTTGTAAAATAGAGTCAGTAGCCGCAAATTTCACAAACTCATTATCAGCAATCGGTAAAATTGAGGTTGAGGAATTAAAAAAGTTTGTATTTTGCATTGGAGTTTGTGGGAAATGAGCTGAACCCGAGGGAGTGGAGAGATTAATATATTGTTGAACAATCGCTTTGGGAAACTCCTCAAAATTGTTCTGATTCCCAATTTGAATGACACTCTTCTTCGACTCATTCCAAATGACATTCGGAAACGGTTCCGATCCAAAGAGGTCCTTTCCAGTCTCCTCCTGTTGAACTGGACTGTTGTTCCTGATTTCAATCACTGACGAATTGACTGTTACAATCCCAAACGTTGAAGCACTTTGAATTTGTCCTGAACCATCTTCCGGTTCTAGGAAGGGGTTCATTTGTTCTGTCTTTTTCTCTGGAACTTGTATTTTCAAGGGAGTCGACGCCATCGTTGGTTGTTGATAGAATTTCCCATCCATACTAATGGGAGACTCTGTTTGAGGATCCTGCTCTTGAATTCTATTGTACTCTTCAATAGAATTCTTTCTCACTTTATACCGTTTCGGAATATCAGGCATTTTAAACGGGGCCATCGCAAAGACATCCACTTCTGGTGGTTCCATTTCCGGAACGACATCAGTCTCCTCTTCCTCTCTGTCTGAAGAGGACGGTGAAGTGGAACTGTCCTCCTCCGAAGAGTGGTTCTGTTCTGAATAGAGATGATAATCCAGCTCATCGTCTAATAAAAGCGGTTTATCAATGTGATGATGAGCTCCAATCTCCTCATCATCTTCATCGTCCTCTGAATTTTGATTCACTTCCGCTAAGGCGTTTAAAATATCCCTCTTCTTCATTCTAATTTTCCTGTTTGTCACCGTGTCATCCTCATGAGTTGTGACACTTTCACATTCCGCGTGATAAGCACTCGAATTACAGGTTCTGATACTTTCACTAATCCCATCCATGTCGTTTAAGGTGATTCTTTTGTTATTAGTCGAGGAATTTAACGTGGTATCTGTTGCACTCTTTTCAACATCTTCCTCCGCCCTTAAATCACTGGCCGAGCCTATGGAATCCTCTTCATCGTCGTCCGACTTATTATTCACAGTCTTCTGAGGCGGTTGAACCGTTTCATCAGAGTTCTTCTTCTGCTTACTTTTATTAAACTTCCTCGAAATAATGGTCGGAATTTGGGCGTGCAATTTCTCCGGAATGCTGTGTATTTGTTTGAATTTCAACCTCTTGGAGGCACTCCCCACTAGCACCTCCGACTGATTCCAGTTCCTAAAGTCGGTATCACTATCATCGGACGTCGTTAAAGCGTTGTGCTTCTTCGAGCCGCCCAGTTTCGCGTATTTCGTCCTATCTTCGGTCGGCATTTTAATGAAAAAGGAATGCGGAGGTGGCGTCGTTGAATTATTCCCTCCCGCCGTAATCGTTGTCGTTCCACTACTCAAACCCTGATGATGATGGTGGTGGTGGTGATTTCCACCTTTTTGCACATCACAAATCAAGGACACCTCATCCTCGTCCCTAAAACCGGCATAGTGATCCACACTGGACCACAATTCGGCACCCCCAGCTGATGGTGTTCCACCGCCCGGAGATGGCTGAGGCTGAACCCGTTGCTGTTGTTGTTGCCCTAAAAACGCTGAAAGGAAACACGGGTTTTGGTTTTATGTGTGTTTCATCAAACTCAATTCATTATTATTTTTTTTTAGTTTCGTTTCTAGCTACGGGATTTTTACGTGATTCTACACAGTTTTAGGTGTCTCTCTTGTTGTTTTTGTGTGAATTACGTGTAGTTGGTTGGGGATACTTAGATTTAAAAGGTTAGCAGCAGCAAAACATAGAAAATACATTTACTGATGTTGATTTGTAAATATTTTTAAACAAGGAATTCTAGGATTCAGCCCATTTTACCTTCAGATACCCACCATCACCACTAAAAACCAAATGTTATTTTAAAGTAGTTGAATTTTGTTAGGGTTTAGTTCCAATGTTGTTAAAGCCAATTAAATCAGAGCCATTTAAAATACACTTCTACTGTCTGTTCAATAATTAAGTGACTAAATGTATTCAAATACTTTTTAAAATATAAAGCCTGCGCCACCGACTCGGGTACACGGGTAATTGTCCGGGTCCCATACACTATTTGCACGAAACTGATTGGCCTCACAGACAAAAGATTTGGGACCCGGGCACCCGTTTCGGTGGCACAACTTATTATATAATAATACTATGAAATAGAAATTTAAGTAAAATCAAATTTTACTAAGGCTGAATTTTAAATAAAAATATTTAGTAAAACCATTCATATGTAATAAATAAATGTTTTTAATTCTAGTTTTCAACAAAGACCATTCATTGAAATGATTAATATACGGGGGTAGTATGAGAATAAATAAGTCTCTTAGCCGTATGATGCTTTTATTGCAAAAGGAACATTTACTTAACTACAATAATCCCTTACCATTCGATGACGTTCATCAAAATTACTCTAACACCGGGGTTCCCAAACTGTGCGGCATTTAAAAAATACTGCTAAGTTTATATCTTCGATAAATATTGGGAATGAAATATCTGTTCGAGTAAAGCGTCCCGCGTTTTCTCACTTTTGTAACTATACCACAATGAAACTATTTTGCAGTTTATTTAAAATCTAAATTTCTTTTTGTATCATTTCGGTGTTGTTAATAAACCATGACCCTATTGAGTCCTATCAAAGTGCATGATCGATGAAATAATGGACTGTACCTGGCTTATTTATTTCTAAACATTAAAATATTGCCAAATCACCCAAAAAACATCTTATTAAAATTTATGGGCATTTGCGAGGTATGATTGAACTCAAATAGAGGATAACAGAACTTGACTATAATGAAATTTTAAACAGATTCGATTACTTATTACAGAATGAAACGACTTCATCTGGCGACGAAAAATTGCACTTTAGTCCTTATTCTACCGGTTTCCACCCCATTATTATGGCTAAATTGGTTAAATTAACCTACGAATTGCTTTTCCACCTGCTGTATTCTCTATACTTAACACAAACCTTTACAAAAAAAGTTTTATCGTGTTAAAGTTCGAGCACCGCTGAATCGAAGGGAATCGAGCTAAAAGGAGACTATTATGCTAACCATGAAGATGAAACGACAACATTTGAGTGAAATTATATTTATTACTTTTAGACGTCTTCAGCACCTTGTTTCAATGGTAAATTCAAATTAAAAATGAAATGGTCATTTTTTGTAAACAAATGCATACAAATTGTCATTTCTGTGAATGAAAAAAGTTGATTATTTTGAATTGGACTATGAAATTTCCAGTCACAAACACATTTAAAAATAATAGCCGAACAGAAGGAAAGAACTTAATGGGTTTTGAGTGATTTGTATGAAATTTGGCTTTGTTTCATCTTCATGGTTTAGCACGATTATTAAAAATAAATCATTACTTATCCTAAATGTTTGCTTTTTCTATAGTAGGCCTATTTTTTCTCATACTACCCTCGTGGATTATTAATATTTGAACTATCTGACATAAAACTGAAGTTTCAAAACATTAATTAATAAGTAATAAACCTACGATATTTAAAAATATGCAAATTATGGCGAAACATAAGTTAAGAGATCTAAAATTAATAATAAAACATGACTTAAAACCTATTTAAAATACAAAAAGGAACAAAAAGATTGATGAGCTCTATGAAGAATAAAGATAAAAAAAAATAAAAATTTAAAAGAAACCCCGATAAAGACCCTTAATTACTGAACAGATAGTAAAGCCATAGACCACCGCCCATTAAAAGTAGCACGTTTATCGTAGTCATTGTCACACAAAACAAATTAGATAAGAGATGAAAAGCGTTCAGAATTTTAGATTTATTTTTTTTATATTTTCAGTTTTGGTTTTAATCGATTTGCATTTACAATGTCATTTATAATAATAATCATATATCATTATGTATATATTGTTGATTCTCTTTAAATAATAGATATTTTTGTATTTATATGGTCATAATTTGAGTAGTAATTTAATTAGATAACTAGAATATTTATTATTCACTTTTTCTCATTATAATAATCATAAACAGATGATTCTCATCATCTTTCTCTTTGTGGTTTGCTTCTTTTTAGAATAACAATTCAATTTAGCATATTATATACTTTCATTGGTGTGTCTGCGTGTTTGTGTTCTCATTAAGACTGACAAAAATATACACTTTTCAAGATCAACATTGTAGTACTTTTATTATTTGTAATTTGTATATTAGGAGAATAAACTGTATTTGTTTCATTTGTCTTAAATGTATTTTATTTGTTGTTTGTGAAGCAATTAACTTGGAGCATTTAAAAGTAATTTGTAGAGGACCCTCAACAGTGATCAAACAAGGGCCTTATAACCAGAGATAGTTCATAAATTGTTTCATAGTCAGTTAAGTTCTCTTTTCGTATTTAATTGCAAGTTAAAACCCTTACTACATTTAGCTTTATCACACTTTTGGGTTTTCATTATTCAAATCAAAAGTTAAAACAAAAATTAAAGAAAACTTGTTAAAAAATGTAAAAATTAAAAAGAAAAATGCAGGGCTCTCCATTTATGCGAAAATGCTATTTAAACAAAACAGAATGCACATTTTTATATTCCCTATTAGGCCGAAATAAAAAGAAATTTAAAGATGATTATTAAATTAATAGATGTTCAAATTAGTTCGTGCACTTTTACAACAGATGGCGTAACTTGAGCATTATGCCATCGATCCACATCCAAGCTTTTATTGAAAGCTGTATACCACTATAATTTATTTTGGCAGTTTCTTATCGAAAGGCAAGCTTTTCGACATCGATTTTTAGTTTCATAATGCTTCACTTTTTCGCACTACACTTATTTTCATTGTAATTGAAATTTTGTTTCATTGCAATTTGGATTTTAGACGTAAAGAACCGATCGAACCACTCTGCAAGTTATATTGGAACAAAATTCAAATTGCAATGGAAAAAAGGTGAATTGAAAATTTGTATTTCACTGGTGGAAAAAAGAAAGTCATAATAAAGAAATTAATTTGTCAAAATTTCGGCGCCATTTTGAGGACAAAACTGTACAATTAGTTCAGTCAATAATACCCAGAAACCGTTCAAAAGGAGAACGTTGTAAAAAAATTAAATTTTAAGAAGTGCAAAAAAAAGTTTTGCTATATTTTAAAATCCTTTTTAAATGATGAAAAACTCGCCAAACGGCTTATATTTCAAACTCGTTTCCTTGTTAAAAAACGATTAATTTTAAATGAATAAGTATATCACGTTCATGTGAAAAATTGGTTTTGTCCAATGTTTTTTTCAATATTTTTTATAAAGAAAAAAGTACCGAGTGGTTTACACTTTTTAAAAGTTTTTTTTTTACTTAAGAGCTTGTGACACCAAAAAATTGATGGATCATAAAAATAAATACCGTTAAGCGACAAAACGCCCCTATTTGTAAATCGAGATTTCCAATTAATTTGTATAATTGGTTAATTAAATTGGTTGTCATTGAAATCCGTATTTTATTTGCAATCGACTGCAATTTTAAAATTTATGACAGTTTGAAATTTAGAGCGACAAAATAACGATATTTCTTTTCCTCGCTTAACAAACCAATCAGAGGCTCAAAAGAGCAATTCATTGTGCGTTAAGCCTGCCCACATCGAATTATTATTTCAGTCGACTCTTATTTTGAAGCGCCTACAAGGGGCTTAACGATATTTATTTTTATTATCCATAATTTTTTTGGTGTCACAAGGGCATAAGTTTTAAAGATGATAAAACTGTTTGAATTTTTTTTGGGTAAGAATTGCCGGCTGCAATAAGGGGATGAATTACCGAACAATAAAACCTGGTTAATGGTTCCTTTTGGTTGTCATTGATTCTTGAGATGTCAAACCGATCGATTTTTTCAGAAAAGGAATCCAAGAATATCCAGAAAAATGGTTAAGGGTAGTGACTAAGGATGGACATTAATTTGGATATAAATTTTTAAATAATTTTTCGCAATAAAGCATTGGTTTTAGATAAAAGCGCACGAAACAATTTGTACACCTACTAACAAAGTCGTTTTTATAGCACAAGTGCTTTAAACAATTCGTTAAAGCACTAGAGCTTTTTGGTTATTATTAAAGTGTGACCTTTGTGAAAAATTTTCCTCAAATTGGCCAAATTTATAAAGAAGTCAGTTCCATACTGAATTGGTTTACAGTACCACAGAACGTTTCAACTTTAAAAACAACTGAATAATCTAAAGAGAGGTATTTGTTCAAATAAGAGACAATAAGATTTTTTTCGTGAAAAACAAGGATATTTTATACAAAAAATTAGCGTTTTAAGAAAAAAAATACAAAATTTCAAATAAACCAACAAATAAAATATCAAAAAGCTTTTGGTAAAATGCAGATATTTTTATCAATTTCAAAAATTCGTTGTGTCAAATCTCATAAATTGAATAATTCAATTCAGGAACCTTCAATAATATAAAATGGAGAACCCTTTGCGAAAATAAAAAAGTGCTAAAACTCAAATCATTAGACTAGAAATGTGTGATGAAAATCGAGAGTAATCATTTTAAAGTCATCAGTTAGACAAATGCAATATCAGTTATTGTGACCTAGTGCTTAATAATAAGAAGTGTGTAGGTGTTAATAAAAACCCAATTGCCGGTATCACAAATCAACAACAATTTGCACATTTAAACAAACAATAAATTGCTCTAAATGCTGGGATAGTGTGTCAATTCAATATATAATCGATATTGTTGTTCCCAGAGAGTCGCGAGACCGAGAGAGGGTTAATCCATCATCATCATCACTATTAATTATTAAACAAATGGGGGGGTTAAATCTCATGTAATTAGTCTTCCTTTTCTTGGTTGCGTGAAATTAGTAGTTTAATTAGCAAACAAATCGAGAAATGGTTGCTTAAATCGTGATGTGTTAATAATAATTTCGTCCTTTTAGCCGAAAAACCGACTCTTCCACCTGATTTAGTACAATTTTGTAGTTTCTTTTGTTCTTTTTCGCAAATTGACAATGATATGTACAAAAACAGAAATTTGCTCATGTCATTATCTAATATTGTGGTCTCTTGGAGACTCTTCCGATCTCTAGTTCTTTTCGGTATTCGCTATAAACACATTAAACCAAAGGAAACAGTTTCTTCTTAACAATTAAATTGTCTTTTGGAGCTTATCTTCTTCTTTTTTCATCAAATAATGACATAATAAAATTTTCATAACTCCCCTCCCTCCACACACTTTTTTTTTCTTCTAATCTCCTTTTCATACTCTTCTACTTTTACTTCCCTAACTAAATTTTCATGCTACACACATACATCACTTCTCTCGTCATCACTGGACTCGATTTTACTGTACTTGACTAGACCGCGCGACCCGAGAGACAAAACCCCTTTTCGTGTTTTTGCCGTGTCTCTCATAGCCTGCTTCTACGTTTCCTCCCGTCGCCCCCCTTTTTTCTCTATCTATTTTCTTTCATCGTTCGTTTTTATACATTCAACAAATACTAGTGTTTTTTTAAGCATTACCTCCGGCCTTTCGGGACAACGATGAACCGACGGCTACTTGAGCCCGTTCCCTTAATACAGGAGGAAGCGTGAATGGCGCCGACCCAAACGGATCGTCGTCCTCCACAACGTCAGCCGCAACGGGCTGCGGCAATTGCTGCTGCTGCTGTTGGCATTGACCAATATTCGTTGAAGGAGGCGTCGTTGTCGGTGGCAGCGACGCCGGCTGATGCGACGTCAATACTGGAGCTGGTGCCGGACCAGGTACTTGAATCAACCCACCTGGAGGTGTGGCAACCGCCTTCGATAAACCTGGAATTATACAAAATACATTTTAGTTAAATAAAGTCGATATTATGGCACTAAAATTCATTCTGTCAAAGTCGTTTTTATAGCACAAGTGCTTAAAACAATTCTTTAAAGCACTAGTGATTTTTCGCTTTTATTAAATTGTGTCCTCCATGAAAGATTTTCATTAAGTTAGTCATTATTATAGAGAAGTCAGTTTTGAACTAAGTTGGAGTTTAATTCAAATGAACATCTCTCTTTGAAGCATCAGATTTTGCGAATCAAAAGCAAGTACATATACGAGAAAATTAATAGGACCCCTAGCACAATTTTTAGTTTACCCTAGAAAAAGTCACGAAATGGTTAGTGGCATGAGGCATCAAAGCCGCTGTTATGTGGTGTTAAAAGTTTGTGAATCTATGTCAGAAGACCTCGAAGCTTTGAATATGAAATTATATATCCATTTAATGTCGTCAAACCTAGTAGCTTTTGCTTCATGGTTGGAACGTGTTTTTCATACTAAGGAGTATGGTTTATTCATTTGCACAAAACTGTGGTTGACGCACTGGTCTATGTGAATATTTTTAAATATCTTATGCTATCGGATACACAGTTATATTATGCAAGTTAATTCGGGTCTTTTAACAAGAATATGATCCCTTGTACACTGGGAAGAGAGCTAAAAACCTAATTTAACCACGAAATCCATAAAATGGTAAAATGGATGGCCTGTTTATAAAACGTGTTAATATAAAGGTGTAAATTTTCATGTGGGACAATTTAATACAATTATTACAAACTCTAATGTAAATGGAGTAGTTGTATCTAAATTCTGAAACCCTAATGAATAGTTTAAAGAATAATATCCCCGATCACTTTTATCGAGCATATAAAATCATCAATTGTAATTGTTCGATTAACCGGCTTGAATGGTACAAATCACATTGGTATTGTATGGTAGGTTGGGCACAGAGGATTATAGCCCTTATTCATATATAAATATATGAATAAGATCATTGTAACGATGCACGATAACGTATCACCGGGTGTATGGTGGACAGTCATACGCCCCTCCTCGTATATCGCCCTAGCTTTCCCTCCCTATCGCAATTGCTGGCCCTAACTAATTTGTCGCAATAGATATAGTAACTCAATATAATGATAAATAACTTATTAGAATGGGAACGGAAAAAGTGTATGATAGGCCCGCCATTCGGCACCACACACTAGGGCGGTATAGGTCTGTACACTTTTTACAAATCACATTACTACAAATAATGATTTCAGTTAGGTTTTGTTATTCAATTGTAAGCAAATGAATAATTGATAAGTCGCAAAAAATCAACAACAGGTCTTTTAATAAAAAAATTAAGTTCGAAGTCATTTCATCCAAAAAAATAAAATTAATACTTCTTCGACTTCAAAACCATTTAAAATAAAAAATTGCAATAAATCGATTAAGACTCAATTTACTTACTACTTTGACTCCCTTGCTGTCGAATCTTGTCGAATTCAGCTCCGAAAATGTGATCCTCTGACAGATGGCCAAACGAGTCTTCGAATGGATTCCAGGCTTTCACCTCGGACGCGATTTTGGTGTCTTCAGTCACAACGTCGGTTGTCGAAGAGGACAGTTGCAATTGCTGGGGTCGGTTTTGGTATTCAATTGGCGGATTGCAGTTATTCATTCCGACTAGAGACGACGACGATCCATGGTGGTGACCCATCATTCCAGGCTGGGCCACTCCACCTATAAATTGGTGAGTCTCCATTGCATAGGTTCTAAAAATAATCAAAAGAACAATCACTTATTACGATATATTTTGAAATCTTCTAAATAAAATAAATTGCTAAAATGTTTTCATGTAAAAAAAGACGAAAAAACATATTAAAATATTATTTTTAGAATTTTAGTTTATGCTGGTGTGGCATTGGCCGACGTGTGACCAATCTTAATATTTTTAAATTTTGAACAGAAAAAATCGATAAATATTTATATAGGTTTATCTACTTTGAATGAAAGAAAATAAAAACAATAGCCAGCCATTTTACTACTTTTTCAGCCACAATTTTATGGTTTATGTCCTTAAATCAAGACAGAGAACATTTCCAGTCGTTCAATAAATTCTTTTTCCAATGCTTTTTTTTGTATTAAGTATATTAATTATTTCGGAGAACAATTTGTATAAAGACAGATCTCGGAATTAAAATTGCACCACAATATTTTATAACTTAAATATAGACCATGTTATCTGGTACAAATATATATAAATAAAATATCCATTTGAAATAATTTTAAATTGGGATTTCATTCAAACTGTTCTGGTTCCTTGTCAACATAATATTATATATAACATTAAAATAAATCAATGAAGAGGTTTACTTTATAATGTCAATAAATGATAGAAAATTAATAATTTTTCAAATCATCTAAATAAAAAATATATTGATGTCAACTGAACACTTAATAATTGTATCGTGTGGTGGGCGAAGGACTCGTTAAGTGATTATAGCCCTTGTTCACTTATAAAATATAGGAATTATATAATTTACTTGCTGTATGACAACGTATCATCAGGTGTATGATAATGAAATTTGATCAGTCATTTAGCACCGCACACCAGAGCAGTATAAATATGAATAAAAAAAATATGAATAAGAGAGTAGTTTCATGATATTAACACATTGTCAAATATTTTCAGGTTACAAATAATACCAACGAGTTGGGAATGTGATTTATTCCTGCCCTAGTAACCCTTCTATGATTCTTCCATTCATCAGTAAGCATTTTTACTCTACTAGACAACAAATTGCCTAACATTTACTACGAATACCTTCAAAAACAATATGGATTTAAAAAAACTTGACATTTAAAGGATTGGTATGGAAAAATGTAATTATACCCGTTCAGCATTGCACCGTATGGCAGTATAGGTCAGGACATTTTAAAGTAGAGGCTCAATGTAATTAATTTGTACTGTTCGAATGATTTTCATAATATTGTCCGACTATCCATCATATAATTGTTTGACAATCAATGAAGATAAAATCTATATAGGCTTAACAAAACTTCATATATATCCACTTACTTATTGAACGCTGACGTATCGCTGACATTTCTCCGGTGATGAGCCCCTTTGGGAGCGGTCAACAGGGCGGGCACTTTTGTCGGAGTCCCCGCTAAAGGCATCACAATATCCTGGCCGACGGCGACGACCGAGTTGTTCACCACTTCTGGCTGGTGCTGCTCTCGGAACGGGTCCGGGTAATTCGTTTGGAAGAGACTATCTAAGTGGTGCTTCGACGACGTCCGGTCCAGTTGGCTATTTTCCGTCAACGGTGGCGGCGGCATCGGAGCCACCTCCTGCTGTGGCATTGCAGTCGGCGTCGCTGGGAAAGCGGCACTGAATTGCGCCGTAAACTGCTGACTCTCCA
Source organism: Clogmia albipunctata (assembly GCA_001014945.1). NCBI lineage: Eukaryota > Metazoa > Arthropoda > Insecta > Diptera > Psychodidae > Clogmia > Clogmia albipunctata. The sequence continues at coordinate 636 of JXOV01010558.1, read as the reverse complement.
TTTCCACGTTGCCGACGGGTGGCGCCACTGCCGCTGGAACAGGGCCAGCCTGGGGCGGCACTGGCGAGGACAGCGTGTTCCTCGGACTAGGCGGTAACATGATCGGCAAGGTGGAGCCAATGGCCTGGCTCGCTTTTGGCCTTTGTCGGGGCGCCACACTCGTCCCACCCTCGGCCATCTGCGAAGAACCCTTCGCATTTGACGGTACTAGACTCGGCCCTGTATTGGCTTTCGGTGTCACTGGCATATTCCTCTTCAGTTCGGATTCAAACGGTGGCTCCACAAGGCTGTCCAATGGCGGCGCCGGAATATTCTGTAAGAAAAACGATAATTATTTTGGATTTTAAAATAGTTATTTATATTAGGAATGTGTGA
>JXOV01010555.1:0-19459 GCA_001014945.1 Clogmia albipunctata | reverse complement strand
ATGTCTGTATCCATTCAGTTTTTCAAGCCGTGATGATTATTATGTTTCATTTAGAAAAATTTCACTTTTTATTGAAACATAAATTAATGAAAACAAGTGCTTTTTATATCAAAATTGGGAAAAAGGTTTTTACACCCGGGCAGGACATCTTTTGTTTTTGCAATTTCTTTAAAAAGTAAACGAAAAACTAATTTAAAAATATTTTCCGTGATAACGGTTACTGGTTCGTTTTATTAAATGCTCTGTCTAATCATATACCAATCTTCCACAATTGACAATTGAACATCATGACAACGAATCATTATTTGTTATGATGTGATTAGCACCATGAACTGATAATTCTATATAGAGCCTATTTATTGACACTTTTTTGCCACCGTAACAGAACACACATACTACGAAGAAGACCATTCCTTTCACAACTTTCATATGTTTCCATTCAATGAATAGCATCAGAGTATTAGTATTGGAGAGATTCGGTTTATCTCTTCGATTCTATGCTTTCCATCGAAGCTTTGTAAACCAGTCTAATTTCGAACAAATAATGTTGACGACATTAGTTGTTCGTATGTTGATACTGGCAAATGAATTTTTGAAAATAAAAAAACACTGCTTTTAATAAGTTTTGAACACACGATTCGAATTTTGTGGCGCGACATTTAACCATTTACGCTACTCCAGCCCCCCTTTCTATTAGTGAAATAAAAATTCAAAATTTTCACTAGTGTGATAAAGTAAGGCGTTATGAAACTCAAATCGTTGTCAATACAGAAGTGTAAAAAATATTTTTTTGCGATTTTTCAAAATAAAATAATGAAAAAAACATATTAGATTTTTAAATTAGAATAAATTATGCAGTACTTTAGATTATATTCAAAATTTATTCATTAAACTAATCTACTTTTATGAAATAAGTTCAATAAATAGATCAAACCCAAACGTCAATTTGACACTATATTTTAAATTGTACCTGCATCTTATTAATTGTGTTATATAACAGTTGACAATGTCACTTTGAACACAAGTTGTAAAACGTCTATTTTAAAGCTATTATAAAGCATTTGACCCATTTTTATCACTTAAATGAAACTATAACACAAATATTGAATTTGCAAACTGTAACATATGTACATATAATCAAGCTGTTATATGATCGGTGAACTATCAAATAAATTTTATGTATATTATGTTAAGCAACTAATGCTTTGGGTAACCTACAAAAATATAAAACCCGAGTTTGATTTGTTGAAAGTGTATAATCGTCGGCATTTGAGTAATACATAAAAGTCAAGCCAATTTAATGATTGCGATTTATAATGCATTTGCATAATTTGTCTATATCGTTTATCTAACGAAGGTTTAATCGATTGGAAAGAAAATCCTCCTCCCTTTAGTTGGGGAAAAACACAAGTTCAAAGCAATTATTGTTATCATTACTTTAATAATAGACATTATATTCGAATAATAAGAAGAATAAATAGGGAACGATTAGAGAAGCAAATAATTCAATTAATTATGGTAATTTTAAGACTCTATTCATGCTTGGCCGAACGACGACGACAGTCTCGACGTCTTTTATAGTGACGTACGTCGATGAAAATCAGCGAATAGTGGACAACACCTGGATTGTTATGTAAAGTTTATCATTTTAAAAAATAATAAAAAAAAAAACAAAACCATTGAACACATGCCTTCTTGTCTATATACACTCACTTAGATTGTCTGTTATTTCTGCATTTCATTCACTAGTAGACTCGCTCTCCCTCTAAACTCAGTAGTCAGAGTCTTTTTGTCGCTCAGCCGTCAGTTTACTCTTTCAATGATTGTCCATTTTCCATCCAGTCAAGCTGTGTTTCTAAGCTCCTCTGAGCTTTTTTAAATTCCATACTTTGTTATAAAGTTTACAGTGTCAATTTAGTGATGTTCTTTTAACCGAAACAGTGTTAATTGAATATTCTTTTCTGTCTTCTATTGACATTTGGTGATAAATTTTGTTTTTTCATATTAGTTCTTGTTAGCAAAATTCAATTTGTGTGTACAGTTTGTGACTATAAAATATCAAATACCGTTGAACTCATTGCGGATCACTTATTTGTGTTTGTGCGTGGTTATTAAAAAGTGGTTATTCAAAGAATTGTGGTAAAAACGATTTTTAGAAAAGGAGTGTCTTAAAAAGTTATTAGATTACTAGTGATTATTACATAAAGTGCATATTAGAGTTTAAAACAATATTTGTGGAAACATTCAATTTATTTGCTAATTTTTGGTAAGTGTAATAACTAGTTCATTATTCCATTCATTTCAATAATTAAAAAAAAACAACATTTTTGCAATTAAAGTACTGAATAAATGTTCAAGTTGGCTGGGTCAATAGTAAGAGTAGTTAGATTTAGTAATCATCCCATCAACACACAGCTTTTCGTCTTAAAAAATAATAAAAAATGAAAGTAAACGCGCAACAAAATCGAAAAGAGAGAGAAACACAAAGATTAAGAAGCAAAATAAAATTATGCGGAATTGGGAAATGGCAATTTGGTGATGTGATGAAGAAACATAGACCCAAAATCGACTCCAAATTCGTCTATTATAATTTTGATGATTGGATCACTGACCTCTCCTTGACCCACTCCTCTCTCAATTTTTTTTCTCCATAATTTTTCATTCAATCTAGTTGTCTGTCTGAATCATCTTTTGTTTTTTTTATTTGTGGTTTTGTCTTTTCGGTTGTGTTACTTTAAAGTCCGGGATAATTTCAATTGTGAAATTATCGATTGATGACAATGTGGCTGTGGTCAATGGAACTCTTTATGTGCTTATGGCTTCGAGAGGGCCGCTTTGTTCAGTATTCGAGCTAACCTTTTGACCTATTCCGATTCTCTTTTCATTATTTACCTTTTTATTCCGTTTAAAAATGTGTCTGTGAACCGATTCCATGAGCCACTTTGATCTATTTTCTACAATTATTGTTTGTGCACTTTGTATTCAGTTTTTTTCTTCTCTTTTTCTCCTTATTTGGAGAATAAAGAAAAGACTGATGGAGCGATGAAGAAAAGAAGCACAAGACTCAATTGCAACCGGTAGTTGAGGTGGACAAACAAAGTAGTACCACTTTATTGACCGTGTAAACAGCTAAAAGTTAATATGAATATTAATAATAATAAAAAGTGCATTTTGTGGAAAGGTTAATGATCGTAGTGCACATAAAATGAGGTAAAAAATAACAATGATCTTTGCAAGGCCAACTGTGCATTTTTCAAGGACTCTTCCGATTCGTTGACCGCTCTTTCCCTTTCGGTTTAAGACTCGACAATCAAGTGGTTGTCAGTTGGAGAATTTTATGATGAGAATCATCGCATTCAAGTGGGATTTTTTATTTTTAATTACCATTATTATTAATACAAGATTCTTAGTAATTGCTTTGTGCCTTATGAGAAAACTAAGCAAAAGAACAATTAATGTTGTTCATTAATTGATATGATTGAAATCATCATTGTGATAATTGTGGAAGAAACGAGTAATTTGTTAAGTGGAAATTAATTCTTTGAAATTTTGATTATTATTCAAAGAAATTAGACAAAATTAATTTGGGCTAATTAATTATTTCTATAAATTTTATCATTTTTTTGGTATTTTATGTTTTAACTCCAATATAAAGAAAATTAATAAAGAAGTAGGCTTAGAAAAACATTTGAAAGAAAAGTATACTCGGATTGAGATTTATTGTAATTTTCAAATTATTTAGCGGTTGAAAACAACATTCTGAGAAGAGTTTAAAAACATAATTTTCTATATTTTAAAAAATCAGAATATTCCGCTGTTTCTCATAATGACTGGATTTCTAAACATAAAATGAACGCTTTTACAATAAAAACTTGTAGAGATAATAAAATTGAACCAAACCAGATTATTCTATTTTTACAATTAGGGGCGTTTCTTTGTACAAAGTTGATAAACTATAATTTAGAGGGCTTGTCAACCGTAAAGTATTATTGTAAATAAAAACCTCAATTATTTCAAATTATTTTCCAAACATAAAAAAACTTGCTTGTTTTGTGTGTTTTTTTGCAGTTCATTCAATTTTAAAAAGTGTTTTGATTGGTGGTAATATTGTAACAAAAACTAACGAATTATCAAATAATATTTAATTTTTTGTAATACAATTGAGTTAATAATTTAAGCATAGCCGAGTGGTGGCTCCTCCTAAGCCATGGGCTCGATCCCTGGACGGGTAGGATACTTTTTCAACCGGTCTAGGTGCTATTGATTGCCTAACTTTTTCACTGAAAACAAAAAGTCATGAAAAGGTGGGACCCAGTGATTAAGGTTAAAACTCTCCATGGTCCTTAAAGAAATTAAAAGAGACATTTATTATTATACATATCTACTTGCTATCAATATTGTTAATGGCTTAATAAAATCAAAATTACGGTGTAAATTATTTATTTGAAGCCGAAAATGGATTATGACAAGTAAATCCAAAAACTTATGTACTGTTAAATTTTGGATTATTTTGGTTCATTAAAACATAAGGGATATTCCGATAAATGTATAAATTTTATTTTAATTTCCAAAGTCTGATGCTTAAAACGAGAAAAGACTTGAATTTAATTCAAATTTTTTTTATTGAAAGAAATCACTATTATTGAAGAAATGTTTTACATCCCTGCTTTATTCATAAGAAAAACGTCTAGTCATGTAATTAGTCTTAACAATTTATCAAAACATAATTCAATTTATAATAATAAATTGACAGTTATTAATAACCTGCCTATATGATAAATAGTGCATATTTAATAAAACAACATTAAAAATTAATTTAAATGGAATGCAGCCAATAAAAAATTGTGCATGAATGATTTGATTACAGATAATAAGTGAATGTATAGGTACAAGTTATTTAATAATGGCTATAAAAACCTCATATTTGAAGAGTTTGTTAGTTTTTTCATTGATTTATGTTTTGTAATATTGCATTTTAAACAGCTAATTTTAAACGCTTGTAATACAAATAACAATTTTAAATAATAATGGATTTATAAAAATACCCCACTTCGTAGTCAATGTGGTAACACATCCGACTACCTCTTCGGAGTTAAGAGTTCGATCCTTGGGCGGGGAGGATTGACTGGGCCCTTTTTCAACTGGTCTAGGTGCTATTAATTGACTAATAATACACTGAAAACAAATAGTCACCGAAATGTCGAAAACTCGTAGGTTGGGGTTGAGACCTCCCATGTTTCTTTACAGGAATTGAAAGGGAAATTTTATTTTTTTTATAAAAATTAAAAATTTTGTCTGAAATTCGAGTTAAAATACGAAATCACAAATCAGTGGTAGTAAATTAAAATTTTGTAATATTTCAAATTTTAAGGTTCACTAGAAAATCTGGTGGATGCCATTGGCGACACATCTTCCGGATCCTGTGTGCACAGTATTTTAAAGACATTTGTATTGAACAAACGAAATATTAAATTCAAAATTTGATGTAAAGTTTATTAGTTTCAAAAACTGGTAACAGTTGGCGAACATGTCGATTTTTGATCAAGAGTCACAAACACATTAAAAAAACAAGACAGGAAGATATGGGAAAGTCTTCTCTTTTTTTATATTACCGGAACATAATTTTTATGAAATTTACACTAGAACTCCCATTAATAATTTACATACAATTGAAAATGTTTTCTAAATTCATTTAAAGATAAAAAAAATAGAGCATCCCTTTCAGTTTTTTGGAAACACTGATAATACGCAAATTAGAAATTTATTTAACTTCAATTTTAGTCCAAATTTAGAAATAATGATAAAAGTTCTATTCTTTTCTATTATCGTTATTAGAAAAATGAATAAATTAACATAATTTCATAAAATCAAACAATAGCTCGGCAAGCATAAATTTAAAAAAATGTTGGTTCACATTGATAAAACATTCCTTCCCATGTAAGATTTATGGGTTTGCTTATCATAAACAATATGTTGAGTTATGACAACATAAATTGTGTTATCAAAGAGAAAGTATTAACCAATGTTATTTGAACAATTGGAAAAAAACATAATGTAGAAATCGAAGTACGCGTAATTTAATATTGTATTGTCAACGTTTCACCAGGCGTCGCGTCAATGTTTCAGATAAGTTTCTCACAATTGGAATTTACGACTTGAGCGGAAAAGCTTCAAAGCAATAAATGAATTAAGATTGTTTTGTTTCCAGGCACAATTTTTTCATTGCAAAAAGTAGTATCTTAGAAATCAAATTGCTTAATTTGATTAAATAATTGAAAGTGACTGAACAGTGAAACAGTGAAGTACAAAATTGCAATTTTAAATGGGGTTTTGTCATAAACCAAGTATCAAATTACACAATGATGAGCAATTAAATTATACAGAAAAGTGTTATGCCTATTTAGTAGTGTTTGTTGCATTGAAGATATTTTATAAGTGATTATCCCATTTATTGAGTTTACTTAAATTTAAGTCTTTCTTTTATATAATTCCGTTTATGGGTGTAAAAGATAATTTTTTGAGCCGCACAAAATCGTGATTGATTCTCTTCCCGTGACAGTACATTTGAATTAAGATAATGGACGGCATTCATCAACGATTTTGGCAGGTAAATATATTCTTCTTCGAGAATAATAACTCAAAATTCGGAATTATTCTCAATGACAAACTAAATATTTGCCAATTTTGATTTCGCAAACCTCAATTTATTTAGAAATGAATAGCGGGGTTTTCTGTTATAATTCACTCTTTCGAATTCGCTTCTTGGACCTTCATTTCTGCTTTTTGGGAAACTACATTGAAAATTATTTTCTGTGAATTGCTTGAATGCGAACTTTTGTCTGAATCTAAAAAGGCAAATTAAACTTGAAGTCTCTATTTGAATATTTAATGGTTTTTATTATGCGTGGGCACCATTTTTATGTAGACTTTTAATTTTGCAATAAACTTTGATCGAATAATTGATAAAATTGTATTTTTAAATAATGAAATTAAATTCATATAACTTTAATTTAAATGATTTATAAAATAAAGTAATATTGATTTGATCATATAAAACAATACCGAGCACTTTAAATTACAAATGTACATCTACTCGTTTTCCTAGTCAAAATGAATCAAATAACTTCAAGAATACATTCGGAACCATGGGTTTATAGCAAATTAAAACTGTTATTACAGGTACTTTAATGATCAAATAAATTTGGTTGAAAATTATAAAAAAAAAACCATTAGATATTAAATACAAAATAATTTTTTGTTTGTAATTTCTGTAAAATTACCAAACCTTAAAGATGGGAAATGAATAAAAAAAAATATGATCCCTTGTATTCTAAACTAAGATATTTATGAATTAAGTCTTTTAGTATTTTTTTTTATATAAAAGTCTATTTTATTGAAAAATATTTAATGAAAAATCTTTACATTTTAGTAACCAATGCTGCTTTATAAAGTTATCCATAATTGCACACTGTTTAGTTTTACTTTATTAAATACATAATTAGTACATTGTGCTATTAGTCAATAACCTATAATTAAAGTTTTAGATCTTAGAAATTTTAAAGCAAAGTCAGTTTGTTTTCTGTTCTTGTCTCAAAATTTTAGACTATGATTTATAAATCAATTTCAATTTTTCCCATTAAATGTCTATAATGAAAGTTTTTCTTATCTGTTTTTTGTTCTGGTTTGAATGATGAGTACATGGATATAAACGGTCTCATCTGAAAGGGCCATTTTATTCAGATTATATCTAACAGGATAGTGTCTTGTTAAGAAACCAACTAGTCCTCTGAGATCTACCCTGCTAAGCTTGCAGGTGTCTCCCAGGAGATAGGGATTTATGAGGTTTTTAGATTGTCGGAGGCTCACATGGTTGTCCCAGTATTGTTTTCTTAGTATAGTAATCCAAGAACTGATTTCACTTTTTGCTGGGGACCAGCTGATTCCACAGAAAGGTCCTAGCATTTGGGTCGAGGACCAAAGGCGTGCTAGTTCATCGGCTTTTTCGTTTCCCTCTATTCCTGAATGACCCGGTACCCACCAGACAGTTACTCTATTGCGTATTGACAGGTCTTGGAGGGTATTGTAGCACTCTTGGACGAGTTTTGAATCTATTTGAACTGACGCCAGTGCCTTGATTGCAGTTTGGCTGTCGGAATAGATTATAATTATCATATCCTTTGGCCCTTCAGCCTGAAACACTGTAGGCCACTTGCCTAAGGATTCTGATATCCTGGTATTTGGACCATGTATTCCAATACTAGTTTCAGTCTTAGATCCATCTGTGTGCCATATTAGGGAATTAGCTCGGAAGAAAATATATATTTTTTGACATTTTCTATCATCTACAATATTGTTTTTTTTCTTTATGTGATTTAATTATCAATGCTTACTAATGCATTAGTGCATAGTGAGCTCTGTATAAGGAAATTTTAAATAAAAAGTTCTATTTTTTTAACATCTACTTTCCTTAATATTGTCTATTTAGACTTTAATTTAGTATCGGGATGTCTTCTTATTCTTAACTTCATATTTTACAAATAAATAGAAAACAAATCAGCGTATTGTATAACATTTTTTAAAACACTGGTTGGAAAAAACAAAATTAACACTCATTTAAGTTAGAAAATTCATTTTACTCGTGTTTAATTATGTTCCAACGTTGTTCAAATAACTATTTTTTTTTTATTTTTTTAATGCAGTACTACCTTGAGTCAGAATAACTTTTTATTACATAATAGTTTTAAAACGTATGATAATTTCTTCATAATGAAAATTAAAAATAATAATATATAATTGTAGTATTTGTTTACTCTCGTACGTAACATATATCAATTTAATTTTATTACTCGCGTCTCGTGCTTTATTATTTTCTTATAAAACATGTTGCCCTTTGTTATTTTTCTTGTTGAAGTCTAAATGAAACATTTTTATATTGTCTAGATTTTTCTAATATTTTCCAGGTATTTTCCAATATAAATCATACTTTTGTCGGTAGTTGAGATAAGATTTCCCATATCGCAAATCGTTTTGTCTAACACTTTCTAGCGAAAAATTAGAGACGCAGCATAGTTCAACAACTTCAAGTGTTATCCACAAAAAATTTCACAATTGTTTGTCTGTCTGACAGTGTTTTAGAGTCTTAAAAACATTGCTCAACAAAACGAAAAGGAAAAAACATAGTAATGAAGTGAAGTAGATTACTGAGATAGTTTTTTTTTATAATTAGTGCTTTTTATAAAATATTTTTAAAAAAAATTCGATATTAAATCGAAAATTAAATAGTCGTGGAGAAAAAAGAATTGTAAAATGCCATAATTTGACACCGATATTAGTAATTAAAATTAAAATTGATATGATTTTTGTAGTCTTCCGTATATCCGCTGCATATAAGTTTTAAAATGGCAAATAACTTTCCAGAAGCTTTCCAAATTCAATGAAAATTTTCCAATAAAAATATAATTCTGCCTTGTAGTCAATTTTCATGTTAAAACCATTGATAACCAATACATTCTTTTAATGTGAAACGGACAATTGGATTGGTATTTCAAAAACATTTAAAGACAAGTAAGTTTACATTTAAGGAAAAAAAATTAAATTCTGAATTATGATTTGCAAATTGTCTAGTTCTTGAATAGCAAAAAACGTAGAACTTTGGCACCCCCATGTTGTTCTTTAATTTTTATACACCTTATAAAAACATATTCTTGCTAAAAAATACCACTTTTATTTATTGTAGTTTACGTCTTTTTGAAAACAATTGAAACTACGTTTTATAATTTCTCAATAAAAAGTGTTTTTTTGCTTCAATAGAAACTCCCATTGCTAACATTTACGTAATGCAAGCGACCCTTTCACTGTCAAAATTCGATTGTGCGAAATTTGGATGATGAACATTCCATAGAGCCAATTGGTAGTAGTTACATAATTAATTTGGAGTCCAAAAATCGTTTGCGTCCAAAATTATGATTTCGATTTAATAATAGTAGATTTAATTGGCATGACTCAATAAATTTACACATAATGCTGATATATTCTTGGTATTGAACTGACCTTGGTGTCATTGATTATTTATTCAAAAATATATTTCTTCTGGAAGTACTTACTTTTATAAGAATCATCTCCCCCGAGTACTTGAAGTTACACCAGCATTTCGTAATTGCTTTATAATTAAAGACTGACAACGCTTCTTATACCCGAAATATGATTGATTTGAAAACCAGTTCTTGGTGATATAATTGCCCGTTTTGGGTGTCTTTCCTGGTGTCTTGTCTACCCAAAATACATGTTTAAAGAGACTCCACATCCAAAGTCAAAGTTAATTGTACAAGTCATACGTAACGAACGGTTTTTGATCAAAGACCGCTTCGATAATATGGCAGAGAAAAAACAAAACAAAATGCACTTCAACACAAAGACAGTTCAATTGGAAAACGGGGGAAGGTGTCGGTGAGACAGACAGACAGACAAGAGGCTTAGGTAAGCCCCAGGTCGAAGTCGAACTGTGAAAGGAAAACCGAGTGAGCCATAAAGTTGCCAAAATCTCAGCCGGTCAGTCCATATTGAACCATCGAGTTGACAAGACACGAAAAGAAGAAAAAAAAAACAAAACACTAAAACGATTTAAACGAAGAAATAGGAAAATTATAGTTAATACAAGCGTCTAATTGAAGAGATTACAATCGGATTTTAAATTACGGGGGAAATTGCCTGTTTGAAGATCCCCAGCAATTAATTGAGATTAATTACCGATTTGAATGTGCATTGTGTTGATTTGTGTGAAATTGCAAATTGTCCAACGGCAATAGGCAAAACGGTCGGAGCGACGACGACAACATCAGTCGATAAGTTTCGGTTAAGGGAGATACACTGGATTAGGAATCGTTCCTCTTTGTGATAAACAGAACAGCCCAAACAGAACCTCTAATCTTTGATCTTTGGACGAGAAATACAAAATTGAAAATAAAATCAAAGTGACCTTATTCTGGTGAAGAAAAAACAAAAGTGCCAGCTAGTGAATCATCGATTAAAAGTTGACCTTTTGCCCAGACAATTGTGAATGCGTTGTTGTTAGAAGGAAAACTGATAAGAAGAAGCCTAATCCTGGTATTTTTTGTTCTCTCGACAAACCGGACGCCGAGTTACAGTCAAAATGAGTAAGTTCCCTCCACTTGATAACAGTTTCTCTAAAAAGTGAAAACCCTGGGTGATAACCCCATTTTTTCAAGAATGTAGAGATATTGTTGCATTTAATTCAAAGAAATATCAACTCGGATTTAGAATTTACCCCAAAGCCGAAGAGGATCAGTTCTTTATTTACTTTCAAATTAAAAAGATCGGTGAGTGATCGTATTAGTTTTGTTTTTGCGGCGATTACTTAAATTACATGGGTGAGTGTGATTGATGTGTGGAAAAAGTGTTAATTTAAATTAAGTGAAAGTGTTGCCAATTCATAAGACTGGTATTAATATTAATTGATCTATTCAATTTTCGGGTTGGACATTTCGTTTTCATTGATCTTTGAAAACCATTTATCAAATTCTTTAATTCCCCTGAAATGTATGTGTGTGTGTGATCTTGAAAACAACCATTTTTTGTTAATGATCTTGTTGTTTTCAAGAAACAGTGAATTTCCGAATCTAAAAATTATACGATCACGATCAAGTTCAAAATTACTCAATTTGCATGGTTTATTTTTAGTTGCAATGCAATAAACGACAACAAATAACACCCAGATCGAAAATTAGGCTGTTAATATTCAACAGGCATTCCGTTTTCTGTAGAATTGAAGTTATTCGCGCATTATTTCATTTTAACTCTGGCCAAGTTGAATGTCTTTTATTTTGGACCTCAAAATCTCTGATTATCACACCACGGTCGAGCCTTTTAAGGTCAATTTTTGATTTATGGATAGTTTGTCATCTGGTTTCGCAATTTCAAAAGTGATTTTATTAGTTTTAACACTTTTGATCTCTTGAGAACTCTCAAAACTTGTGAAATTTTAGTATCTCTTGAGATATTTTTGTGTAACTTGTTCTCAAAAAGTGAAAACCGAATAAGTGGTATTTTAAATTTTGCAATTAAAATGAAATAAGTACAACAAGTATTTTTTTTTTATATTAATTTATTTATTAATTTAAAAAATTATTGGTTTTATATTCAATGTATGATAAATAATCGATTATTATTAAACTCATTTAGGTATGAATTAAAATAAATATTCATTTAAATTGATAAACGTACTTTAATTTTCATAACGAGCTTTACATAACATTTTGCATAAATTATTCCTATGAAGTTAAAATAAAAGTGAGTGCTTAATAATAATTAAATAATTGTTTAATGGGTTTTTATTAAACCTAATGCATTGATAATAATGGTAAATGGTTAACCTGTGAACCCGGATCATATTTATCAAAAAGCCATTTACTCTTGTGATAATTAACCATTTAAAAACTCACCACAAAATTGCAATCTGTTGCTTGTTGCCATAGAATGATTAAGCCATTTTCTTAAATGTTTGAGAAATATTTATGAGGATTGAAACGAAAAAATTTGCACATGTTCAAAGATTGGTTTTTGTTTAGTCTGCTAATTTTTTTTAAAGCATTTTATTTGTTTGTTTGTTTTAATTTCACAATGCAATTTTAAAACTTATATTCTTTCAAATTCATTTTCTTTTTTTAATTCTTAAAAAAGAGTTTATTGAAAATTATTTCAAATTGCAATACCATCTACTCGTATTGCAAGACTTTATGCAAAAATGATGAGTTTTTAAAAGGTCGATGAAATAAAGCGTTATTAAACACAAGGGTCCGAGTGTTTATTAAAACTAATCGACCGTATTTGATACAAAATTTTATGCATTTTTAAATAAATTAACACAAAAACAAATTTAAATTTTTTTAAAATTTGTTGTCTTCCTCACTTTTTTTTCTTTGCTTTTCATCATCTTTCCATCTTTCCATGGCAAGATGGAGAAAACTATATCATGTTCCTCTTACTCGCACATAGGAAATATCATGTTGATTGTCAATTAATACGTTAAATTTAAACAATCCGTAATTTTGTGTTTGAAAGACAAATCATATATATGTGCCTCTTTTGTAAAACGTTATATTTATATTTAAATAATCAATTTTGTTGTGAAATCGTCCTCAAATATAATTTAACCATACATAACGAAACTGACGTCCATATAAATTTGTTGGAATTCTTTCACGGGTCACACTTTAATAATAAAGAAAAGCACTAGTGGTTTAAAGGATTCTTTAAAGCACTTGTGCTATAAAATCGTCTTTGACAGAACAAATTTTAGTGTCATAATATCAATTTTTTGGGACAACAGTGCATGAAGAATTTTACACTGTTATAACGATAATATAATTTTATAAACCAAAATACATAATTTTAAAACAACAATAGTTAATTTTATAATAAATATTTCAAGAGTTTAATTGAACAGCTGTTATGAATGGTCTTCCATTTGTAAATTAATGTCAACATAAGGTAAATGTTTATTTAAACCATTTCTTATAATAAACTTACGTCATCGACTAAGTCTGCTAACGAGGACAGTTCTTGGAAAAGTAAAGTCTAGAATGATATTAAAATAGTGAATGAGTTCTTTTAGTCTCTCTGATTTGAATTAAAATCAGAAAAATAGACAATTCTAGATTTGGTCATCATCTCCAAAATCTGAAATCTTTCATAGAATATATCACAAGTTGTCTACATTTTGCCCAAACCGTACATTCATTCAAAAAATCGCTTAATCATTGCCAATAAAGCCACCGGTTCCATTCTCAAGGAATTCTCCAAAAGTTGATTTTAATTAAAAAAAGAGGTTTTGTCGCTGCATTTTATTTGTTTATCGGATTAAATTTCCTATATTTTAATGAATTTCGGTTGAAAATTGGCAAAATGGAAGGTTGTTTATTTAGTTTCGCTCTCAAAAAGACACAAGAATTTAAATTTTTGGCCAATTGTTTTTTTTTCTTCAATTCTCAAGTTCAAGCCTTTCTCTTAATCTCATTTAAATTCTTCCACTTCATATCAGTTTCAGAGGAACTGTTCCCAAGTTGTGTTGTGCTTTGTTTTGTCTTCAATACCAAAGGCAAGAGATTCATCTCAAATTAGGTAATCATTTGTTAAACAAGTCGACATTGGTTTAGAAAAAACAAAAACTCCCACACAATTTGATGAATCAAGTTTCTTTCTTTTATTTTCTAGTATTTTATCTGTAAAAGTTTCCTCTATGATTTGTAGACAATGTGACGTGGAAGTGAAATAATAATGGCGAAAATAATATAAAAAAACCACGAGGAAGTCTAATGGTATAGCATTAAGGGTAATTTGATTAGACTTTTTATTCGAATCGTAATTGGCGTTGATAACTAACCTATGTCATGATAAAAACAGTTGCGCGCCTTTGGAGAAGGGAAGTGAACTTTGATTGCATTTTCCATTTTATTATTAATCATTTATGCCAATTTAAATTCGCGACAAATTGGAGCATTTTCTGCCGTTGGATGTGAGTGTTTTAGAGGTGTATTCTAAAAGGCATGCAAAATAGAAATAACCGCAAATCAAAATACAATGGGAAATTCCATTTCACATGGAATTAATTTTCGTTTAAAATTCTTCTCTTTCATCTTTTGGTGGAAAAAGTATGAAAAATTCGCAACGATTCCGCCCGGTTAATCATCCCATCGCCAGCCGTGAATTTGTTGGGTAAATATGCAGTGCACAAAGAGACACTGGTCAGACTTAAAGCTGAGAGGCAGACTCAGAAACAGATCCAGTCATCTTTCGATCGTTCCAAAGGTTCAACAGTCGATTGCTCAGTAATCTTTCAATTATTTAATTGAATAAAGGTGTGTGCTTTTTTACTTAATTCTACTCTTCTACTCCATGTTCTGTGCGATCATCAAAAGTGCAAAGTGCAAGTCGACAAAATGACGTGATTATTTGCTAGTGACTCGTCATTAAAATTATTGACAAACAAAATAAATGCAAAGTGCAACTTCATTTCCGCGTCGTCGATTCACGTGTGTTTGCGCTTGCAAATTTGTCAACAATGTGCCTGTACCTATAATTTAATTGTTAACCCTTGGGCGATGAATTTGAGAGTGAATATTTCGTACGAATGTGTAATAATAAGGTTTAACAAAATTGGATTCCTGTTGTAATTGTGCGAAATAATTTGTCCTCCCGACCAACGTGTTTTCTTTAAAAACGACTTTTGCGGTAAAATTATTAGAACCGTTCATGACATAACATTCAACAAAGTTTAAAAGATGGGGGGTATGACGTCATCAACTCCACTCACCGCGACCTAGTCAATCATGAAGAGAATTGGATTATTATCCTCTCATTTTTTTTGTTTGATATTATTCGAAAATATTATTAACATTTTACATAAATTAAATTAATCAAGTTAGAATATGGAAAAATATAGAAATGTTTCATATTTTTCCATTACTTTTAAATTTATAATATTCGTAAACTATGAATAACATTTACCACCAAGTAGTGAAAAGATGCTTTCTTTTAGTACTAGTGATATTTATAAAAATATAAAACGAAATAATATTTTAAAGAGATCTATAATACCAATTTATAGTCGATACTTATCTAATGGAGTTTATACTCGTTCAAGATATTTAACGTGCGCCAGCTAGAAGCACAGCATGGTAAATTCATACAAAAGCTGACTGTTTTACTGCGTCTGACTGCGTAACCTTACATTCTGTTCGTTTTAAATGTATTGACTACTTTGCCAAGTGAATTAAATATAAAATGTAAATTTTTTCTTTAAAATGTTGTATACATAGGATCCGGAAGATGTGACATCAATAAAATAATGGCAGTTATAAGATTTTATAGTGAACCTTCTTAAAATTTGAGTTTTTCCAAAATTTTAATTTAAATCCCTTTATTTACATTATTATTGGTTTCGTGTGCAAATATAATTTTAATATTATTATTTGTTTACGTTGTTTTTATACAGGGTTTAGCACTACCATCTTTTATTTCATTTTGTTTGATATTATTCGAAAATATTATTAAAATTTTATACATATTAAATTATTTCAGTAAGAATATGGGGAAATACAAAAAAATTTAATATTTTTTTCCAATACTAGTAAAGACTATGAGTTACATTTACCACTAGTGGAAAAATGCTACTCGTATCTTTTAGCACTAGTGATATTTATATAAAAATAAATAATATTTTGAAGGGGTCTATAGAATCAAATTATTAGTTTTCGATACACTTCTAAGGATCAATACCTATCTAAACAAGTTTATACTCGTAGAAAATAGTGTTTAATCATTAATATTTCACAATAGCGCTAAAACTTTCCGAGATCATTGATAAAGCCCTTTTCAATTTGGAATAAAAAAAAAATTGATACAATAATAACCAAATTTCTTGAGGATATTTATTTCAAATTTAAATTCAACGATTCATTTTTACAATAAAATAGCTTATGCAAAGTTATCAAAGTTTCTTCCGTCTTTGATAGGGTTAAATCCGGTGTTTATCATTCTAGACAAAAACATTCGATAATAAATAAAATACCAAAAACTAAAAACCAGCTGACTGAACAAAACTTAAAATAACAAATAAAGTTTTTAGTTTAAAATTGAATTTAGCTACTTTTGGTTCCGAATACTAAGCCCTCATTAATTGTGTGCTCTTTGAAGGGATCGAAACGATGTTGTCTGACGTGGATGAGGTTCCTGCCATCGATTTGGGCAATGGCCAGGTGTTGAAGTTCGAGCTGGACCCCCTGGGCGACTTTGGGCGGGAAGTGGCCGAGCGGGAGCTGAGGGAGACCCCAGAGCGAAAAGCGGAGGCGATCGAGGAGCTCCGGGAACTGCTGAAAGGTAAATTATAATCTAACGAAACAGGTGAAATCAATTAAAAGATACTAACAATTAATTGCAATTTGGATTTAATATCAAAAGTGAATCGAGTTACGGTTTCTGATTCCTAATTCCGTCTTGCGAAACGCTGTTATTATCGTGTAATTTCATTCTAATAAAAGTGTTTGCGATCGAAATTGATCGATCAAGTGCTGTTGAATGATCGATAAAAGCCGTGTTCTGGGTCTGTCAATTACAATTACAATTAATGTCTATAAACAAGTACATTATAGAGTTATCTCATTTAACTGTATTTCATTAATGTTTTCCATAAACTAGTAAAAGTCATTCCAACATTTTGTTAAATTTAAATAATTCAGTACATTGTTTAACAACGGTTGTTGAAAAGATCATATGTTTAAATGAACATTTGTTTTTGCAATGTCATTCACACATGTTTCATTTTGATACAAAATAATATTAGTAAAATCAAATTATTTCCCATTGTATTCGTTTTTCGAATGGAATAAAACGTGAATGTCACAGGCTTTTAATTGAATTTTCTACAATAAAAAACCCGTAGATCAGTGATCTTTCAAGTGATCACACGTGTTTTAAGAAGACAAATACCGATCGATGTTTGAATGTTTGTTTAATAACAATTAAGAGCGTGATCATTCTATAAATCCGGAATTTCATGCAATTATGCGTGAGACTTTTCCTTCTAACAACAAAATCGCGTGATTGCGATTAAATAATAATTAATTTCGATCTCAAATTGATTCCCTATAAAAACTAATCAAATGTGTATTTATTGTAAACCTGTCTATTGTTCGATCATATTATTTAAATTGCTCTCAACGCCTGCTTAATTGCCTTTAAATTGAATTTTACATGGATGTCGCTAATTTTGGCGATGACCAAACGTTTTTTTTTATTTGACAAAGAATTGTATTCCCATCGAGTACTGATCTTGAATATTTAAATCTTAATGACTTGATAATTTCAAGTTGAAGGACAGCTGATAGTGATTATAAATCCAATTCACTTTTGTTTGCAGTGTTAATTTTGTTCTTTTGAAGATCACTTCCCGTTTTCTGAGAGATTGTGAAATTAAAATGTTGATTTTTATTATTTTCCAGAGGAAACCGATCTGTCTCTGCCCTTGGACAATGACGCCTGGCTGGTGCGATTCCTTCGTCCTTGCAAATATTACCCTGAAAGCGCCAGAGATTTGGTAAGTGGGCGATCGGTTGATCGAAAGCTTTTAAAAAGTTGTTCAAATTATGCCTTTATTCGGAGGATCATTTTTCAATAATTCATGGCCAAACTTTTCATTATTACATCAATAAACAAGTCCAAATAGTTAAAAACGAAAATGTGTTCAAAGAAGTTGACGCAAGTGATCATATTGCGTGATCTTTTCTTCAATTTTCATTTACCAAAAATGTCTTACAAAATCGGATCGTGTTAAATGTTAAATTGTCGACAAGTTTCAATGGTTTGAAGTTCACTGGACAATTGGTCTATTCTTTACTTACCCGATCGCACACGAGGTAAATAAAAATATAAATTCAGGTTTAAAATGGCGTTTTGTTTTTTTGATTGCATGATCGCGGTTACACAAGAAGTCAAGGCCAACTGAGCGGTGGCGTCAAAATAAAAATATGGGAATGACTTGAATAGGATATTCTTCATTTCACAAAAATCATTAGCACTACTCAACTAATGGATGTTTTTTCTGTCATTTTTTCCTGCTGTTCGCAGATCAAAAGGTATTATTCCTTCAAAGTGAAAAACAAGAACTTGTACAATGGACTGGTGCCGTCCCAAGAGACAAACATCTTCAAGCATAATATTATTGTTGTGTTCGCCAACCGCGATCAATTAGGCAGGAGGATCTTGCTGATCGAGCTGGGCAAACGGTGGAAGCACAAGGAGGTCACCCTAGACGAGGTCTTCAAGGGCTGTGTTTTGTTTTTGGAGGCTGCCATGATTGAACCAGAAACCCAGGTAAATTTTCATAACCCTTCCGTTCAAAATATAATTAGAATAAATTTACTAATCTTCTCAAATTTTTATACAAAGCGTTAATACAATACTTTACAATAGTGTTCTTCTGTATCAAATTATTTTAATGGCCATTATCAATTTTCTTTATTAATGTAAAAAGGAAGTCAAATTTTATTTGTGCAATTTTGTTGGATAAAATTGACATTATGACACTAAAATTTGTTCTGACGAAGACGTTTTTATAGCACAAGTGCTTTTTCTTTGTTATTAAAGTGTGATCTCCGTGAAAGAAATCCAACAAATTTAAATGGACGTCAGTTTCGTTGTGTATGGCTTAAATATATTTGCGAATGATTTCCCAACGGCTTATTTCAATCTAAATGTAACGTTCAAATAGTAATCCACATATCGGATTTGTCTTTCAGACACAACCACACGGATTGTTTCAATTTTAATTTAACATATTAATTGAAAGAGCAACGTGATATTTCCTATGATGTATATATCCTAAGAGAAACAAGATATAGCTTTCTCTTTCTTCCAGTCTTCTTCTTCTTCTTCTTCTTCTTCTTCT
>JXOV01010553.1:4423-14860 GCA_001014945.1 Clogmia albipunctata | reverse complement strand
GAGAACAGGGTTCGCCAATACTTTGTAGAAGGAGTCAAATACATTCATATAATAGAAGCAGCGCAGGTTTGTAAACAATTTTCCGTTTTAAATATCATTAACAATATTATTAACAATCGTAATTTGTATTTTAGTTTACTCCAAGTAGGAAAATCTCATATGGCGCAGTTGTTAAGAACTAAGAAATATTTCCTACGCAATTGCTTTTAATACATCGCTATAATTGGGGATGATTATTTTGTAATTAAGCTCGTGTAATCGAAATTTCTACGAAACAAAATTAATTCGTTGTTTTCTGGATTGAGCAAATTTTAGAAACTCACGACGATAAGCACTTTGTTTACCAATCAAACATTTGTTTTTTTCTCGTTTAAACAAAAACAAAGTCTAGGACGGTTGATAATTGAACTGCCGAAAAAAATATCGGAGGAAAACAAGATTAAAAGATTTGCAAGCATTGAAGAATGAGGGTCTCTGTCGGAAGTGGGCAGAGGGGCTATTTTGGTCATTATCTGCGTCCGTCCATTGAGCCATTCAACTGTCCTCCGCGTCATTCGGCGAATCGGGAGATTATTATATTGGGCGATCAAAGTGTAATGGGACAGATAACCCTCGTCGTTGTCGTCGTCGTCGTAAATAAATTTTCTAATTAATTGTGTCGCCGATGCCGACGTCGTCGCACGTAATCAAACAATGGCTGGATGAAGAGGGATCATATGTCTAATGCCATCACGAGAAATTCATCACTTGTTTGCTTGCGGTCGGTAATCCAAGGCATTTCGAAACTGCACGTGACTCCGGCCTATTTATTGCCAGGGGGACTGACGACTGGCTTAGAGCTGGAATTTGTTCCTCACTTTGAAATATAGGAAGAATATCAGCTGTTTAATCATTTCTTTGTTATTAATCCCCCATTGTAATTCGAGAATTAATTGCGAAATGTGCCCTAGCTAATACCTGTTATTGAAGGCAAGGTAAAACGAAATCCTATATTATCTCTTAATTTATTTGTATTTATTTATTTTTGTAATAATCGTAAAAATCTAAATTAAAACAAATGAATGCCAAGTAATTGGAATAAATCCTCTTATTAAAACGAATACCCCCAAAAAAGTACGGTTGATCGAAAAGAGACCAGTAGGTAGACCTAGGCATTCATCAATGAAGCAGCAGATCGAATTTTAGGAGGATCATACATACAAAGCGTTTATAGATAGAGATTAAAATCAATTCTACTCGTATTCTCACAATCTTGCAGTAGTTGTTTTTTGAGATTTCTTAAATAATATTAAACATATGCTATTATTAAGGAACTCTCTAATTTTTAAGTTAAATTTTAAAAAAACAATAAGTTGAAATAATTTTACTTTCATTTTACTCTTTAAACTCTCTGATATAATAATCATTATTTTATCCCAGAATGTAATGAACTATTTTTTAATTCAGTCTAAATTGTAACTAAAAATATTGATATTTTAAAAATTTGAATTAGATTTTCACTTTAAAATTTAGTAAGAATTGAAAGTACGAGTACAATAGTTCGTTGACTGGTAACTATACAACCAGTGTCAGATTTTTTGGAAAAACCTTTAATAAGAAATTTAAACAATTTAGAAGATCGTATTGACATCACACCAATTTTTAAATTATTCGAGGTAATACATGCAAGTAAGCTCCAATAATGTAAAATAATCTCTTTTTTCAAATTCAATTTGAAGAAGTTTTCATATACTGAGTTATAAATATGAGTTGAAGAAAGTTAAATTTAAGACAGTTACTAAGATATGTGTATTATAATAAAATTTCATTTATTATTATCAATATGGACTAAAAATAGAAAATATAAAGCAATTTTAACCTATTTATCCTATTTACGGAGAAAATTGTGTTTAGATTTTAATCAGAATTAGTTATAGATCATATCCCTATGACTAACAGTCACCACAGTAGAATAAATAATTTATCTAAAATTTCAAAATTTAAAGAATTATGTGTGTAACGAATAAAATTTACCCTGAATTATTTCATTAGTTTTTACAATTAAAGTGAATTATTGAAGGCTTTCATTTTCTAATTCCCTGGACTAGTGAATTTCGTGCTGGGCGCAGAGCCTATTAATTAGTTTTAGCCGGTTTATTATTTGAGTACAAAGTTCTGATGTTTCCTTTTCAGGGAATCGGGCAATTAAAGCGATTCGTGATGCAAGACCGTGGGGATTTATGGCCAACGACCGACCCGTCCGTAATAAATTACTTAAAAAATGAGAGCCTGGTCGCCGCTTTGGGCAATAAAATCTTCTACTTCTTCTAAATACCGAGATTGCGTTTTGTAATTATTGCAATAAAACTTTGGCAAAGATATGAAACTGTATGTGTATGTATAATTAAAGTCCGTCGTCGTCGACGTCGCTTTGGCTACGAAAAGTAAAACCAATGGTTTAGGTTTAGGCCAAAGTTGGAATTAAACAAAAGCAAGCAGGAACGTGGAGGGCTTTTATTTTCATTTGATCATAAAATAATACCCTCCTCCTCAGCATAGCTGGAGGAGGATGGATGGAGGAGAGCCAAATAGAAGAAGTGTGTAATGAACAAATGGCGTGAGTCGTTTCAATTTCAAACTTTGCTCAGATGTGGTTTGCAAAATTATTGTGAAAATGGGTACTTTGCTTAGAGTAATTGCCACATGCACACACACACTTTCCCTTTCCAATTATGGGCACCTTTGACGGTTGGTTGTAGAGTCGTCGTCGTCGTCCTCATCGTCATGCCATTAAATGACTACGACTCACTTTAGAATTCTATTTCAATATTTCAAGCCGGCTGGAAATTTAATTTGATCCCGGGGTTGCAAAAGGTGAACGAGGGCGAGTGCTGAATGTATTCAGCATGGCAGATAATTAAAATTTATTTACTTTGCAAAGTTCATTAATTTCATGTAATTAATTCTTTAAACATGATTTCCGGCAATTTGCAAATGCGGACAGCAGCCGTCTGCAATCTCATTTTCCATATTCTGCACCAGAGAGTCCAACAAGAAACTTAATACAGAAATCTAATTTCTTTAAGATTCCTTTTATCAAATTTTAATTTCTCCATTTAAAAGAACTCATAATTAACGATAACACACATTTTGATTCCTACTATCAAAGAAACGTACATTTCTTAGAATTCATAGACTTAAACGATGGGCTAATTTTTATTTATCATTCTGTATTCCAATTTAAAAAGGAAATGCGAAGCCTGGAAGAATATTTCAATGAAACACGCGAATCTTAATTTGGTTTCAGGCTTCTTAATGAATTGGCGTGTCTTCAAATTACCAAAATAAAAAAAGGCAATTTCATTTGAAAGAATTTTCCCCGAAAAGATAAATCTCTGTAATTAATTATTTCCTTGAAATAAAATATGAAGAATTATTTTTTATCCATAAAATCTATTCATTTTTATATTGAAAAATTAATATTGTCATTTTCAATTAAGTCCACAAAGCTGTCATTAGCATACTTTAAATGGTAACTTGAGCATAAATATTTCATTAATTTAAAATCAAATTATATTTTTAAATTTGAAAATGCGTATTAGAAGAAATGAAGATGTACCTCATTTGTCTAAATTTTTAATACCTTTTTTTTAAAATAAGAATTGAGACCATAAAGAAAGACTTTCTCTGAAGAAATAAAACAAAACATAATGTAATTACTACAACCAATAAATTAATAAACCGATATGACTGCAATCAAACTATTACTCAAATTGAAAAACTTCAACCAGTTTATTCGGAATAGTTTTCAGATTTCCCTAGAATAAATTGCTTCCAAAAAACTTATTTAATAAACGGATGGTTTGCCCAAAAGTCCTCGTTTTGTGCCTGGCTTCGTGTGTAGAAGGACTTCCAGCCATGGCAACAATAAATCATGGAAATACACTGTCTATTCCCAAAACGAGTCTCGGTAATGACTAGCACTGCGCTCGTTAGAGCCCAGCGAAGAGAGAACATAAAATAGATGACAAAGTTTTATTGCAACCCGTCACGAATTACGGTCCCCATATTTTATTAAAGTTTCGAGATTAAAATTTTTATGGCCGGAAATACGAGTTTTTGATAACAGGAAAACTGCTCGCAATTTTTATTTCCTATGTGCAACACAATCTAATATTCTGCAAGCCGTGGCAAAATTGAGTATAACAATAGTTTTTAAGATGAAAAAAGAATTTCTAAAAAATAAATTTAATAATAATTAAACAGTCCCTATCCCTACAAAGTATTTTGGTTTATTACTAGAATAACAAATTATTAATACAAATCTTTTTTGCATGTCGTAGAATAAGATGGTGTTGTTGCACCGTGACCTTTTACCTATTGTCCCCCCTGGTGATTTGTCCTGATTAAATGTCGGTCTATATTACAGCTTCATNCCTACAAAGTATTTTGGTTTATTACTAGAATAACAAATTATTAATACAAATCTTTTTTGCATGTCGTAGAATAAGATGGTGTTGTTGCACCGTGACCTTTTACCTATTGTCCCCCCTGGTGATTTGTCCTGATTAAATGTCGGTCTATATTACAGCTTCATGTCCAATTGCTTTTATAAAACGTAATAGGCTTGGTATTTCGATAATCATGTTCTTGGATGGTAGCGTAGGTAGTCCATGAGTATATGAGTAAGCTCCGAGGTTTCGATACCTTGATTGCAATATCTACACAGTCCGTCTTTGTGGAATCGTAACCTATGTAGGTGTTTATTTATAGAATTGTGTCCTTTGAGTAGTCGTGTCACTACATGCAGGTTTTGATTGCTTAAATTACGACAAAAATTTAGACGAAAAAGTTTGGATTGCCTGAATTTTGGTAGATTATTATAGTATTTGTTGGTTTATTGAATTCTCTCTATTTATTTTAAGTAAAGATTTTAGAAATGATTCATTTATTACTATTCCTGGTTCTGTCCTACAAAAGGAGTTATTAGAGGTAAACCGTGGCGAAAGACAACGTAAAGAAATAATAATATTAAAATTATATTTGTACACGACACATAAGTATTGGTGTCGTAAATGAATTTAAATTAAAATTTTTGTAAAAGTAAAATTTTAAGAAGGTTTACTATAAAATCTGATAACTCCCATTATTTTATTCATGACACATCTTCCAGATCCTGTTTAAAACGTGTTTTAAAGAAAAAATTTCCATTTTAAATTTAATTCACTTAGTTCAAAAATATTCTTCTAGGTGGGGAACGTGTCAATTTGTTAATTTCCAGACACAATACATTTAAAGCAGTTAGTTTAAAAATGAGTTTGAAAGAGAGTTTCAAACAAAGGAAGCTGTTCTTTTTTGTATGAATTTAGCTTGCAGCCTCTTTAGGTGGCGCGCGACTATTGCGTCATGTTTGGCTAGTTTATCTACAATTATTGCCACAGACACCACTACGTGAAGTTGTTAAATTACATTTATGCATTGTAGCTACATAATAGTTATGTATACAACTATAATAACAATGACTGATTCTATAGACCTAGTTGTATAAATAAAAAAAAAATAAACCATTCCCACGACATTCACGACGGAACTAGGGGTAGTCTCAACCTCAACCAAACGTAAACGTAAACGGATCCAGTCAATCCGCCCATTTTATTTATTTGTTTGCGCCATCACTAATTTATAATTCGCTATGAATATTATTTCGCAATGTTGTTGATATACACACAAATGGAAGCTTTTTCGCGCTAGAAAAATATCCGCCCGGGATTTGATCCCACGACCTCGAGGAGGATGTCCAGTACCCTGGACAACCGCTAGGACACAGAGGCAGATACTGTTTTATAGGATGGTTTAAATAGTACTAAATCAACTATTTCCGTTACCAGATGATATTTCCTATGTGCAAATCACAGATACCAAGTTATAGTTTTACCTGTCACACCGTAATGAGGGAATAAAACAGCAAACAATGTGAGATAGAATTTGAAATTTGAATTAAATGAAGCAATGATTTTTTTAGATTTTCGAGTTAATTTATTATAATAACGACCGTGTTTTTTAAAATGTTTAATAATGCTTATAGAGCCTTTCTTTAGAACACTCGCTACGCTCGCGACTTTAAAACACCCTAGCTTTTATTAATTCCTTTTCTAGTTGTATAAATAATTATTAATTTTATTTTACATTGTCCGAGACATTGATTAAGTTTGTTATTTTAATTTTATTCCTCTTTGAAACAAAATACCTTAAGAAAAGACCTTATGTATAAATTTATACAAGATGTATCTTTATTGCCTATAAATATGCATTTATAGTACATTTAAAATCGATAATAAATATCGATTGACTACTTTCATTGTGATAATTTCTTCGTAAAAATATCTCAAAGTTCTTACCAATGATTTACTTTATTTGCAATTTACGTATTCATTAATTTAAAGAACGAAAATATAATAACATTTGCATAAGTTGTAGGAATTTTATTAGCCATTAAGCCTGATTTATCTTCATTATTTATGGTCCATTTATAAATGACACTGTCTTGTGTTGATAAATCGTTATACATCGACCAAAATGTAAATTTAGAAGCTACTGAATCGTAAGAAAAACAGATTAATAATATTAATTTTGAATTTTTGTTCTTTTTCTTGTTCTATTAGTTTCTTAATCACTTCCAAACCGAGAAACAATAATCTCCATAAATTGCATTCACCACAGCAAATTGCCAAAAATATGGTTTCCTTTCGGTGAAAATTACTGCATGAATAAATTAACAAATAAACTAACAAAAAATACATTATTTCGCAATTCGTCGCACTGACCACAATTGAAAACCCGAAAAGCGAAATGGATCGAAAAGAGTGAAGCATTCATAATTTGACGGAATAAGAAATAAATTCAAATTAGTTCTAGTTAAATTGCATTAAATGTAATAAGTTTTCGTTGAATGGCTGAAATTTTTTAGTTTTTCTGAGCCATGGCTTGGACTCTGAATGAGGGGGGCTCCGTGTGGCCAATGGCGGCAAAGAACCATGCAGTGCAGTCTCGGTAAATCAAGCTTATACAAATTTATAGCTCGCTGGACCATGAAATATTAATCACGTTTATTTCAGCCTGTGTGTGTATGCTAATTTTTTTCTCATGTTAATGTAACACTGAAAGCTATTTCCAATTTCCACAAAATCCATTTGCAATTTCATATTGTTGTCAAATGCATTAATGTTCTATTATATTATTTACATTACAATTTTATTCACTTGTAATAAGACATAATGTAACACATTTATCTTTTACACTACTATTCCATAATAATGCCATAATGTGCACTAATTTTGATTAAATATTGTGCATTAAATATACTTTTTGCACTCCCGTATCAAAACATTCGGTTTTCGATATCCATTTGAATTTCGTAGTGTTTCACTTTATTGCACTCAGTGAAAATTTTTATTTTTTACTTCTCTAGTGAAAAAAATGTCATAAACTGTCAAAAAAATTTGCTTCAAAGTCAAAATTTGGTCACCATTGTTACCCTTAAACTACACAAAATATTGGTCTCGGCTATGCCATAGGACCGTGATTATATTTCAAATTAATTAATGTTTCCTGTTTTAAAATTTTAATATTCACCGTTTCAACAGTCATCTGCATAAAATTTGGCTATTTTTATTCGACTTTTGACACATGACGTTTATATCAGAGATAAATCTGCTTAACTGTAATGTAAGTAAATTATAGTAATGGCCTTATATTGCTTAAAACAGAAATTTATTTTACATAAATTAAAGTAAAATTAAATGTTCCATATCACAATAAAATAGACATCTGCCTTATGACCAAGTGGTTAAGAGGAATTACTTTTCAATATATATAGATTTCTTTTGAAAATTTTTTTAATTTTCCTTGTAAATAATGAAATTGTAAAAATTTCAGTACTCATGAGTGGAGTGCAATAAACGTTATGTCCTGCTCAAGTGTAAAGTCCTTTTTTAACTTGGAAACGATGAAACGCTTGCCTTCAGCTCGAGTGTTTCACTCGTTAAAAAACAGTTGACTTTACACCCTTGTAGCACAAATAATTATTAATTGGACCTTAAAATATGTAACGAAAGTTAGTACAAAATAAATTGATAAATAACCAGCTGTATAATAAAAATTCAAAACCCAAAGGGATACAAATGCAAATACATTTATTTATTTAAGAAAATGGGCTTTATAATGTTCACGTTTGACCATTAATTCGATACCCTTGAGACATGTGCGGCCTGTAATAAAATTCTGAAAACTAATTCCCTTGAAATGAAGTTTGCAAAACAATAATGATTTTTGCCAACAAGTTTTCCCTACCAATCGTCTCCAAATGATTGTTATGCCCCTCCTCACTCTCCCATTCAGGGGTATCCGAATTTCTTGATGCGAAATGGATCACGTAGAGCATAACTTTTATCGTAAATTTGCAACAATATGGTCCAAGAGTGAAACAAATTGCAGACAGAAAATCGTCGGTACAAAAATTGGATAATGTGCACAGCGAGGCAAGAAATACCCAATTCCGGATTTAAGGGTAAATGCACACCGAGCCAGAGACGGGAGAGGAGAGGCTATTCTTTGACTGCAACCGTACACAATTTCCTCCGCTATAAATTGGCAATTTGCAGTCCCAAATGTTGCAAATCGAGTTAATTTCCCGGTAAACATCGGAACGAATTCGTTGCGGGAGTCCGCCAGGGCAACATTTGCGAATTGCACATTAGTTGTGTTTAGTATTGGTGATTTATCGCAATAAAAATATTGCGAAAAGGCCTGTCAGAAAAACTAACTAATTTTGAAATCATTTTTTTCCGTCGTTATCGAATTTTTGTTGACAATCCAATTTCAAATGCTGACGATTCGACAAGGGTGCTGCAGGTTGGATGGTGTGTCGACTACAGATGACTGAGTTTTTCCGCACGAATAATATTTAGTTCCGAAACTGTCACCTAGAATAAAATAAGAGCGATTATTTATAAAAGTTCAAAAAGCTGTATATTAACTACTGGGGACAATTTTAGTGACACGTAGCTAATCATAAAGAGACTAACTATTATACATATAGATTCACCTATGGCTAACGTGAGTACAAAATAATCATATAAAGGGTGTCCCAAAAATAACACAACTTTTGTATACTAAAAAGAAAATTATAAAAGTTAAGCTTTTAATTCATTGATTAAACCATAAAGAAGAACATTAACTTTTTCATTTAAATTTTCATTACTAATTATTGTTTTTGATCATCATTTATCCTTGATACCTTCACTAATTCGACCTATAAGTCCTTGAATTGATTTCGGATCATTGAAAGAAACCTTACCTAGGCTCTTTCGTAAAATCAAAAAAGATTCCAAAGGAATTAAATCTTAAGATTATCATGCTCAATTCTGGCGACCTCTTAGAAAAATAACCCATTCATAAAACGTTTCATTTAAAGTCGTTAACGAGAGGACCCTTTAGTATAGCTTGTAAACTGATCATTTTCAAAATACACGTCCTCCACATCAATATCTTCCAAATTTCGCATTAACAAATCAATGATTTTCGTTCACTTGCAGATTTCAATAATCGTAACAGATGTACAAGCTTTACTTTCGACTAAATAAGATCTAATGATTAGATTTTAAATTCTCATCACATTGTTAGCCAAAAATTGCACCAACCTCGCTCGTCAAGGAGGAACTTGATTTCCAATATCCTCTCTTGGATATTTCTAACTGAAAATTCAACAATTTTACTGATAAATATAGTTTTCAAAATGCAAACGGGCATCAGCCCTTTTAACTGACCATAATTTTTATTTAAATAGTCTTTTTATGAAGAGCATACGTATGACCCAACAAGCATTATCCTTGAGATTTTTACCCGTTATTATATTTCATACAAAAGATAGTTATGTAGTTATATCCAATACAAAGCTACTTAAAAATATTAATATATGGAACAATTATAGGTCAAAATTGAGCAAATTGATTATTATCTTTAGTGCTGAAATGACTCGTACCCAGCAGTTCAATTCCAAAACTATGCATGGATGGTTTGTACAAAAATAAATTTTCTTTTTTTATTATGGTTTAAATAAATACGTCAAGTCGTTTGTTAGCTACGTCGCATAATAGCCTTAAAACCCGCTGTCAGAAAAACTGCAACTGTGACTTTATTAGCTGTCCTAATGTGGTTATATTAATAACCTCGGAATACATTGATCCTAGTTTTCGATAGCCATCATTTCTTTACTTGAATTCGAAAATTTGTTATACTAATTTCCCGATCTTTGAAATTAGGATTTTTAAACTTTCAATGTGAGCTACGACCGGCCCAAATTTTTATAATTCTGGATATATTTCGAATTGTCTAACTACCTCAATAAATAGACTGATAATATAATGCCCCATAACGGAGAAAAAGGGGGTGCGGCTATAA
>JXOV01010544.1:14845-25091 GCA_001014945.1 Clogmia albipunctata | reverse complement strand
TGATTACTGTATAATATGGCGTTGTTGTATGCTACCCTTAAAGAATTATGATCCAAAAACAAAACACCATGCCATTTTGTACATACTTCCAATATCTATCCTTTATCAAATAAACCAGAACTAATAATAAAAATAATACAGAACTTGGCGTAGTCTGAACTCAACCTCAACCAACGGGTGTTAGACTTATCGTGACTATTTGTTTTTCAATGAATAAGTAGTCAATTAAAAGCACCGAAACCGGTTGTAAGCGAGCAGTATATTTACAATTTAGCGCCATTACCTACAATTTGCTATGAATATTATTTCGCAATGTTATTGATATACACAAATGAAAAAACCTTTTTCAGTGCGAAAGAAAAATTTCCGCCCAGGATTCGACCTCCGGGGAGGTAGTCAAGGATGATATGAACGAATGTTTTTCTAGAAAATATAAGTTTCTAAAAGACACGAGTATTTAATTATTTGTTTTTCTCAGCAGTTTGTTATAAAATTTTAATTAATTCACAAAACGTGAATATATAATTTTCTGTTAAATTTTTAGATAAAACCACCCGAAACAATCTATGGCATCTTGTAGACATAGTAGTTTAGAAGTTATTTGCCATTTAAAAGTTAAATTAATTCATTTTTTCTTAAAAAAAGATATATCAAGGGGACTACATGATAATTTTCAAAACTTTTAGTCGTTAATACTTATACATACAATCGAGTAAATTGCTCTTGATATATCCGATACCCTCACATACTCTTAGTTGGAATTAGACATCCCTTGGTTCGGAATTAATTTTTGAAACTCAAGAAAATATATCTTTAATAAATCCTTGTTTAAAGTATTATTACAACAAAAACTAGTCTTTATATAATCCAGAAACTAGAAATTTATTGCTTTCCCCGCCACAGCACTTGATTATAATTACAATGGGGTTCATCACAGAAAATGTACTTAATACTGTTGTCATCCCATCCGTAGGTCAGTTTCGGTAGATAGTCTTCAATGAATGCCGAGCACCCGCCTTCTACGAAAGTTTCACCGATAAGGAGGTAGCAGAGGGGTCTATCGGAGACTCTGGGGCAGGAATGTTCAGTCCAGTCCTTTTCCACCGGTCGAATCAAGTTATAATTGTCCCTAATCTTGGCGAAGTAGACATAACAGGCACTTAGAATTGCTGGCATGCTGTTGCAGATGGCTCCGAAGCAGAAAATGGAATTAGGAACGTAGCCATGGCTACAATCCCTCGACACACTACCGTCGTCAAAGAACTGAACCATGCACTCGTGTGGTCCTGGACAGAAGATAACATCCATGATTCTGTCAGGCACTGGGCACCAAAACATCGTATTATCACAGGACATGCAAAGGGCTCCGAAAACGATTTTGTTGCACAGATGTGAATCGCAAACGTATGCTCCGTCCTTCCCACAACCTCGCATGTTATTATTCCTATCCTGAAAACAGGTTTCGATATCATTTGGGCAAATTGTTATAGTTGATACAGAAGTGGGACGAATCCTATAGCAATTGTATCCGTCGCAAACGTGGCACATTCTTCGAACATTCACCTCATTAGCTACATCACTTTGCACTGTTTGGCATTCTTCAAAGGAACTACAGAAGCCTTTAGGAGTAAAGTAACAACCTCGATATTCCGCTTCAGCTACGTCGTTCTCTACGTTTATTTCTATGGTGCATTTGTCCTCATACCTAGTGCATAATACCATCGTCCCCAATTCGTCTTTACACCTCGTTGCAGACCCTTCCTTAATATTTTTATTGCATAGAGGACCATTGCAGATTTGAATTCCCAATTTAGAAATTTGATAATCAATTAAAGAATCCACCAAATCAGTCAAGCATCCCCTTGAATTGTCTTCCTGAATATAGTAGCAAAAAGTATAGTGCTTATGATTCGAAAGAATACAATTGACGTCCTGATCATTTGTGTCTTTGCACGTCATTTTCCCTTTAAAGCTCTCTTCAGTTAAAAATTTAAACTCACCGTCATTGCACAGGTGATTGTCACATATTTCAATATTGGCAGGAACATGAAAATAGTACCTTCTCTCCTCCTCGTCCAGGTCTCCCAGGCATCCATACTTGAACATCTTAATAGTGTGATCCATCGCTGTGTAGCACATGTTTCGAACTTGGAATTGGGGCCTCAAACAAGGCGCTTGTTTTCTGCACTTTTTATTCGTCCAATCACAGCTGAAGCAGGCCAGAGTCACCTCGTGCTCGATATTATTGCAATAGTCTTTTTCACACAAAAGGTACACATGAACCTCGTCTTTGGACAGATCAAGGCAGCCCTTCATCAATGTCGTGTTGTCGTACCACTTGAAACCAATGAAGCATTTGTCAATACACTGCGTTGTATTTATCAGAGTCTCGTTGAAACACTGGGCACCATAGCACTGGTAACAAACGATTGCGTCCACCGGTGATAGGGATGAGAATAGGATTAAAAATGCGATTGCCGAAAAAACAAACAAATTACATCTGAACGCCATCTTCAAAATGAAATTGCAATGTGAACTTTGATTAGTGAGTACATTTTTGATTAAATATTATTATTTCGATTAAATCGTTTATCTTCATTGCATCATAATTTAAAATTAAGTAGATTTGTTTTAATAATTTTAATAAATATTGTATTGTTTAAGATGAATAAGTATTCTTAAAATATTAAAAAAATATTTAATGTTAAAATTGTTGTAATATTATTTTGAATTTTTAAACGTGTTCTTACTATACTTCGATTAAAAGTTAATCGTACGTTTTTTTAATTAAATAGAAAATTGAAATAATTATTCTTAAATAAACAAATGATAAGTTAAGGTATTACTAAACACTATGTTTCTAAAAATGGTGAGAAAACCGTGCTCTGGAGTTTAATGATGCTTATTGAACTTCTTTTATATAATTCTTTGTGAACTTTTTATTGCTCTATAATAGTAAATAAATTGTTTTTGACAAATTACATATATAATTATACGAATTTATTGGTACTAAAATTCGCCATATAACAATTAAAAATTAAATGATTAGATAGAAATATGACTTTTCTAATCTTCCCGAAAAATTTTTTATTAAAATTTTGATAAAAATACAGATTCAAAAGCCATTGTTAAAGAATTGACATTTTAAAAGTTATGTTTCGATACGGGAATGTAAAAAGTAAATTCTTATTGTTTTGTTCAACAAATGCTTTAAATTCCTAAGAATAAAGAGTCGGTGAATGGCATTGCATTTGGTTTGTGGTGTCTGCTTGCTTTCATGTAATAAAAGCTTAAATGAAAAGTGATTATACACAATGGATTTCCTAGTGCTAATTTCGTTCTCTTGTCTTGTTTTCAATTGTGCAGGTGATAAAATGGGGAAAAAAGAAAGATAAAACGCAAATGGATATTAATTGTGATTAAAGCCATGTTTACTCTTGTTGATTCTTTTTTCTTCCCTAGAATGTTTTTACGAATATTATCTTTAATTAGAATTTATTTATTTATATAAATTAATCGATTGATAGTTTAAAAATATGTAATTAACTCTTATTATATGAAAATCTATTTTAAGTATTGTTTTAAAATTAAATTAATAACTTTTCTATTAAACCATTTTGCTGTTATATTTAGCTTTTATTTTTTTAATTTAATTTATTTATTCAAATATGGTGTTAGTTTTTTTATATACATATTTAGTTATAACTACAGCCATTACACAAGAGATGTGTCCAGAGTAGACGAAAATAAACGTAGAGGAGTGATACATCAGTAAAGAGCAATAAGTGTTGCTGGACGAGGTGAAAATGAGAGTACATGAAATTCCTTTTAAAATGAATAAAGTGCACACAATAAAGTTGAAGCACAAAGCCATGTTCTATGTATATTAATTATTAACTTCTCACTTCGAAAGGAGTACAAATAAAACTTGCCATGTTATAAATTTATAATGTAATTTGTGTAACTTTTGTGCAGTTCTGAAGCCAGTTACTTAGAG
This sequence comes from Clogmia albipunctata, assembly GCA_001014945.1. Classification (NCBI taxonomy): domain Eukaryota; kingdom Metazoa; phylum Arthropoda; class Insecta; order Diptera; family Psychodidae; genus Clogmia; species Clogmia albipunctata. The sequence continues at coordinate 21,094 of JXOV01010544.1, read as the reverse complement.
TTATAAATCTCAGTTGACCTGTTTTAACTTTGACGAAGTAAATATTCTAACCTAAAAGAATGTGTTTAATCATGTTAAATTTAGAAAATATTAATTTAGCCATTTATAACAGAATTGTACGTAAAAATAATATATTTCTTAGAAAAATTTACAGTTTATTTAACTTATTTTCTCGTTTTTAAAAATATTTTTCTACAATTATATTATATAAAGGGTGGTTTTTTTTTCGAGGTAAAGAACTTTAAGTTAACATTTCCATTCAATATGGCGACCGATTTAACAGCTGTCAAGTGATTTATTTTCAGTTTGGTATGGCTATTTAATATGAATAGACTAACGCCTGAACAACGCTTGCAAATAGTGTAATTTTAATTTGAAAATAAAGGCTCTGTGCGGAATACGTATCGCGCACTACGTCCATTTTATCGACAAAACTTCTGGTTGAATGGCTACGTCAACAAACAAAACTGCCTCATTTGGATTGAAACTAATCCTCAATGGTATGTCGAAACACCGTTACATCCAGAAAATCTAACCAGAACGTTACAGTCAATGGCGATCGGATAATAACTTTATTTCAGAATTGAACAACCATGATGTCCAGGAGCTGTGGTTTCAATAAGACGGCGCAAAATGTCACATATCTCGTGCCACAGATTTATTGAAAGACACGTCTAGTAACCGCTTTATTTCGCGTTTATGGCCAGTCAATTGGCCTCCAAGATCTTGTGATTTAACACCGCTAGACTACTTTCTTTGGGGCTATGTAAAGTCATCGGTCTATGCGGATAAGCCACAAGCCCTTAACCTTTTGGAAGACAACATTCGCCGTGTTATTGCCGATATACGGCCACAAATGTTGGAAAAAGTCCTCAAATACATCCGAGCCAGCCGTGGCGGTCATATGCCAGAAATCATATTTAAAATGTAATGCAACAAGATTATCTTTCGGATAAATAAAATCCATGTCAATCGAATAATCGATCGTTGTTTTATTGCAATTTAAAGTTCTATACCTCTAAAAAACACCCATTATATAGAACCAAATATCAAGAACAAAGCTAACAAAATTTAATTTGTTTTTTGTTTTAATTACGAAATAGTAGTTTTAAAGAAATTCACTAAATAAATTAAAATAAATATTATGCACAAGTGTCTTTAAATGAAAATACCATCGTCTCTCGATTATTCGAAATTCGAGGTTCTCTCACAACATTACGAATTATCAAATGATTATATTACTGCTGCTCAGATTGTTCAATAATTTTTGTTATGTATTTTTTGTGGCTTAAAATTGGTATTGTTCTGTCAAAGTCGTTTTTAGCACAAGGTCTTTAAAGAATTCCTTAAAGCTTAAGTGCTTTTCCTTTATAATTAAAATGTGACCACTGTGAAAGAAATTTATATGTACGTTAGTTTTGTTGTGTAGGGTTTAACTGTATTTATGGATGATTTCACAATAACACGGATTATTTAAATTTGAATAAACCGTTTTAAAAGAGATGCATATATCAGATTACTCTTTCAAACACAACATCACCGATTGTTCCAATTTAAATTCAATGTATTAATTCAAAATGTAACGTGATATTTCCTATGAGGAGTTAAAGAAACAATATATAACTTTCTTTATCTTCCCATGGAATTAGAAAATGAAAGAAAAACAATGTGAGGGAGATAAAAAAAGTTTAACAAAACTTAAATTTGATTTTAAGAAAACGATCGTTCTATTTTATTTTTTGTGACTTATTTTATAGGCCTGGAAACGGGTTGTGGAGGAGGCCAAGGTCCATCGAGGACTATAGAACACGACGAAGAATAAGAAGACGCGTTATTTTAAAATGCTTAAAAAAATTTATAAAATCTGTAACTTCGAATTTTTTAGTATTGTACAACGATGACTCCGAATAAATAGCAATAGTGTTTTTTAGTTCGAATGACTGAGTGCATAAAAATGTATTGATTTTTTTTAAAAAACCAAAAGTTTTTGTAGGGAACTAGTAACTGTGAATTATATAAAGTTTCTTATTATTATGGACAGTTGAATGTATACGTATATAAAAAATAGCAAATTTATTATTTTGTGTTGACAATTTCGAAAAATTGATTTTCAAAAACTGAATAATAATATGAATTATGTTTACGTTTCCACTTTAAAGTATATGTTTTCGATCATCTTCTTTTAATTTATTCCTGAACACGTTGAGTTGATTTAGATCATGTTACAATCTTTTCAAGTATAAACAAATACTATTTTAAAAATTTAATTGCAGCGACCTTAATGGTTTTATTAGCCTGAAAAGATTTGTATACTTATTGTTACTGTGTTAGCTATGAACAGTGAATTGATGTTGAACTCGCAATTCTAAAAAAATGATATTATGTAAATCGCATTAATATTTTTATCAATTGTGCTTCTAAATTCATAAATATGTTGCTCTACCATAAAGTAAAGCTTATCAAACATAAAATTATTCCAACCGAAGTAAACCGAAAAGTACATGAAATCCCTTTTAAAAGTTACTTACCAAGTCCATACTAACATTGACGCTCAGAGTCGTGTTTTTACATTGTAAATACCCAAATTAACTTTGTAATTCCCTACTGAAAACTAAACATTTAATCATTTGTTATACTCGTACAGTCATGATTACAATAAATATGCATTTTTAAATGAATAATAATGAAAAATTCTGAAATAAAATAAGAACAAGGTGCATCAATTCTTTAGATTTTTCAACCATATTATTTTGAGAAGATAAGGTATTGTCTAATTATTTGTTAAATTACTTACCCTTAAATGTTCTTGATATACTTCCATTTCAAATTTATTAAAACACATCCTTCAATACATAGTTTTTTTTATTTATAATCTTTCATCAATACTGTAACTAAAAAATGTCGAACTTCCATTGGATGGTTTTGATAGGGATTCATCATTTGTTTTAGAATTTAATATATATTTTGAAATTCAATTTTTATAACAGTTATATAATAATTTAATTATGTAAAAGTGTTTTAATGTATCACTAAACTTAAAGCGCTTTGACAATAAAAATGAGTTTAATTTGACAATATAAAACAAATAATCTATGCTATTCACTTCCCTCAATCTTTTAAAGTCTAAGCATTTGAACCGTTCTTTAATTTACAACATAATCACTGTAACTCTTCAGTCATATTTACTAAAATATTCTTTTAATAAAATGTAACCAAGCCGTTTCACCTATCTCTGGCTCTTGTTTCGAAGATTGTTTTAAACAATATTGAGTGACCATGAGTGTGTGTGTGTTGGATGCTCTTCCTTTTTATGAAAAATGATATTGAAATCTGTCAGTCGTTGAGGAGAACAAATTCATATTTGTACATGGTCCCATTCAGTAGAATTCATTTAATTTGGAATTGTTGTTTGACAACGAATGAAATAGTCAAAAAATTAAATGTTGCATGGGTGAATCGTTAATTATGGATCTATTAAAATTAGCATTTAATTGCTAGTAAAATTCATAACAAATCAATAAATAACAAATATTTTTGCAATCCGTCTATTAAAAGATAATTTAAAATTTTCATAATAAAAATTTGGTTATTGATTTTGTTTAGGAATGGCAAAAAACGTTGTACGCAACTTGTAGGTAATGTTACTTTACCAATCTCGATGCATTATCGCCTTCGTTGCGCCAAGGCTTTTAAAATCCTTTCTGTAGTGTAAGGCAAATGAATGGTATTCTTTTAAAGTAAAAAAAAAGTAATGAGTAACTTTTAAAATAATCCATTTAAGATGGAAATGCTCATAAAAACGATTCACCCTGTTCTTGATGTAAAACTTGTAATGGAATGAAAATAAATGGCTAAGTGAATTTATAAGTTCTCCGAAAAATTCATTATGTACACAATTACATGAGAACCCGAAGCATTTTACTGATGTCTGGAGTAGTATAGTGTGGCTGGCTGTATATTATCTGTTTAAGTGAGTGTAATTTGCCACAATCTCTCTTGTTCATTTTCATTTCATCCAGCATTCAACACACGCTAATTCCCTACGTATTTTTGTTGGTTTTGTCAAATTAAAGCTATTAATGTATTTAACTACATGATTTCATATAAATCTAAAGTATATATTATATTTATAGAGTACTTCCTAACGAGTTTTATGATTCTCTCTCTTTTTCAATTTTTATTCTTTTTTTCCGTTTCTTTTTTCACTTTTCCTCCCTTATGGTAAATGGCTTTACCTAATATGTATTACCTACTTATATGCCTATTGCACTCATAGAGCGAATGCTGGGGTGTGATATTTACATTAAGTAAATTGTACAATCAATCCTTCAACAGTCGTAGTCGTCGTTCTTTTCACTTTTCCTAGTCTCTCTCTCTACTTCTCTTCATCTGCTTCTTGTTCTTACAAATACATATGGTTTGATGCGGGGGTGGTCAGGAGAATAAGGGGGGAGGATTTGTGGATGAGAGCTGCTGGGGGACTAATCTTCATCTGCTATTTACACTGGTTTCGTCGATAGAGATCGTCGTCAATCACCGACACGTCTCTCCTTCTCACAGGGTTACAAATTCGGAGCCGATGGCGATATTGTTATCTACAGTGTTGCTAGAATTAGGTGGATTAGCGTTTGGAGGGAGTTTGTCGCTATCAATTATCCCGTCGTAGGCCTGCCGCACCTTGCCCCCTCCGCCGTACCTGATCACATACTCGTCGTCTTCGTTAAATTTGACGGCCGAATTCCCGCTCGCCGTAATCCGTCTGCCAATATTGTCGTACTGGATGACGGGGCACGACAGTCCCATTATCCCGCAGTCTTCGGGGACGACGACTGCACCTCCCCCACCTCCTCCTCCTCCGCTACACCGGAAATTGCTGACCGTGGCTGGAACTGAAGCACATTCAAAGCTATTCGTCGTCGTCGTAGCGGTCGTTGGAGAGCAGTTGTCCATCGTTGTTCCGTATCTGATGATGTCGTGCTCGTGGATTGTTGGTGGCATGTCCTTAATTTTAATTGGATTGCTTTGTCCAGAGCCGTTTTTCATCATCAAAGGCGACATTTGTCCAGAGCTGGCCGCTGTCGTCGAGCTGATGGGCGATATCAGGCAGTTACTTGTGCCCTGTGCCACGACCGGAGAGAAAGACGCGTGGTGGTGTCGGCTGTGGCGGGGAAGAGTCGCAAAAGGACACGAGTTCATGTTAGACGGTGGCTGATCCTGGCTGGGCAGAGGGGGAGAGAGCAGCGAGGAGATGCCGCCCAAACCGACAATCGAGGACGTTCCTCGGTCCCGGTCCACACCACAATAGCCCACATTCGAGCACCCGTTCGCAAACTTGTACTTGTGAGCGTCGTATCGCTTGGGCAGGTCGCTCTGCACCGCCTGACCGCCCCCATTGTTGAATATGATAATGTTGCTGGGGGGATTGTTAAGCGATTTGGCCAGACCAGCACCGCCACCACAGCCATTATCCATAGACTTGATGCGGCTCGGAATGTTGAGGAGGTCGGGGTACATGTTGAGGTCGGCGTTGTCCAGCGCTTCCTGGCCCATGGACACCGCGATAAAGATGTTCCCGTAGCCTGGATGATGATGGGGTGGAAACTGGGCCACTGCAGGGTGGTGCAGATGCTGCTGCTGGTAGGGGGACCCGGTTACTGGCGCAGTGGTCGCATACAAATGAGGAGCGGCGGCGACTCCATTGTTGCCGACGACTGTATTGTTGAAGCTTTGGCTCGCATTTCCACTGCTAATTGAACACGAGAATTCTGCCGGCGGAGGGGGGAACTGGCTCACATTAAGCGGAAACTCGTCGGTTTTGGCATTTTTCTCGATAGATATCTGCTGCTGTGCTGGCAAAGAGTCTACAGAATCCAATTTACCATTGTTATTACTTCTGCTGCCACAGTTATTAGAGCTGGAGGAGTATGTGTTTGTGTAGGGCGAATTGTTGTGGTTGCTGGCGGTGGAGAGCGTGTTATTGAGAGTGGTGGTGGTCGAGGGGGTGTTTACGAGCTCACAGCTATCCTGTCGGTCGTTGGTCGTCGTCGTAGTCAGACTGAGGTCGAGCAGCTTCTTCTCTTGGTCGTTAAAGCTGACACTCCCCTTTATCCTGCTTCCATTCCTCGACCCACCTCCGCCCCCTCCCATCTGGCCCAGGGATCTGTTTCCATTGCCCGCGCCCCTACCACCGCCTCCACCGCCGCCGCCCACCTTCCCGCCCTTGTTGTTCTTCCGAGCGTTGCGCATAAT
>JXOV01010544.1:0-14733 GCA_001014945.1 Clogmia albipunctata | reverse complement strand
CGCCGCCCACCTTCCCGCCCACGATGCTCTTCCGAGCGTTGCGCATAATTGCCGCCTTCCGGCAGTAGCAAACAGCAACGGAGATGAAAATCAGGGAGAAGATGGTGCCGAAAGTGCCGATAATTAGGCCAAAGTACCAGAATGTTTCGTGCGTCTTCACGATGACACGTTCGACCACTTCGGGGAGGAAGAGAGTCGCATTCCGGCTCACATCTCCGATCAGGTTGACCGCGCGACAGGAATACGTGCCCGAATCGAAACTGGTCACGTTCACAATGGTGAGATTACTCCAGGCGGAGCCCGCCCTCTCCTCGCTGGCATTAGAGCCATCACCGTCAATCGGCGAGGTGGCATCAGTGACTAGATTAAAGCCATCGGGCAGCGGATTGGAATTCAATTCCCAAATCACTTCGGGCTTCGGGTCCCCGGCGACAAGGCAGTGAAACGACACGTTAGTAATGCCCACCTCCTCCGTCTGTACATTGTGGTCGGTGATGAGCTCGACGGTCGGTAAACACCCGAACTGGCTCTCCTCAATCGCGTCCCAGTGCTTATTCTCGAACCGGGCTGGCAATTTGCATAGAAGCTTTTTGTTGTTGGGATTGGCAGATAAGTACCAATTGCGAAACTTTCTCAGTTTGCAGTCACAGTTCCAGGGGTTTTCGTCTAGGATTAGGGTTTTAAGGGATGATTGCATGTGGGTGAATGTGGTCGGATGGAGAAACGGAATGGAATTGTTTTTCACGCTGAGAAACTCGAGCTGATCCAGGTGTCTGAACGCGGTCTGGTCCACCTCCATAATTTGACAGTCATGGAGATCCAGGGTGCGGAGGTGCGGCAGGTAGGGAAATTGGTCGCTTAGTAATCGCTTAATGGGATTGCCATATAGATACAAAATGCGCAACCTCTCGTTCCCCGTAAAAGTCTCCCTATCGATTCGTTCGATTCGATTCTCGCTCAAGTCAATCTCCACGAGAATCTTCAAGTTTTTGAAGGCGTCCTTGTGCACCGTAGTCACGAACGAATTCTTTAAATAGATTCGCTGCAAATGCTCCAGTCCATTCCGATAAAACTCCTCCCTGCTTAAGCCATTGATTTTGTTCTCGTTCAAAAAGAGGATTTGCAGGTCAGTGCTCAATGTGGTTGGCACCCGGCTGTGGTCTGCGTTGTTGCACAAAGCCGACTTCTTCCCGCTCATCCACTTGCAAGTGCAGTGGGTCTTGTTGCAAGGCACCGTCCAGTCGTCACATAAGCATTGTGCAATCAATATAAATATCACTGCAAAAGTCGACATTTAGCATTTAATCTCTCTCCTGTTCAAGCTATATTGATTCTTCTCAACACCACTCACCTGCATAGCATATAATGTCCATTTTCTGGTTCAAACATTTTTCCACATATGGATGATTAAGATTTCTAGTTGGCAAAAGTAGTTCCTAGAAGAACAGCTCATAACTCAGCTGACCATCATGGCGGGTAGAATAATTAATATCTGAAAAACGAAACAGAAACATTTGAAATAAATAAATTAACCTAATACATTTAAAAATTTCGATTAATAGTTATTTATACAACAAGGTTGATAAGAAGGGCATTATCAAACACAAGGGTTGGTTTAAGCCACTAGCGTAGCGAGTGCCTTAAAGAAAGCCCGAGTGTTGAATAATGCTTATCGACCGTGTTTTATACAAAATATGATGCATTTTTAAATAAATTAACACAAAAATTAAAATAAACATTCGTTGTCCTAAAAATTAAATTTAAATTTTTGTCTCGCTCACATTGTTTTCATTTAATTTTCTAATTCTAAGAGAATATGTAGAAAGCAATATCTTGCATCTCTTTCTTCCACATAGGAAATATTATCCGATAATGGATTGTTTTATATTGAAAAGGACCGTAAACAGTTCATTTATTACTAATTTGTAGTAATTTAAATTTAAACCATCCGGTAAAACAGTCAAAAAACATACGTACATCCGCAAATACAGATAAACCCTACATGGCAAAACTGACGTACATATAAATTTGATTGATTTCTTTCACGGAGGTCACAGATTAATAATAAAGAAAAAGCACGTGGGCTTTAAAGAATTCTTTAAAACACTTTTGCTAAAGTAACGACTTTGACAGAACAAATTTGAGTGTCATATTATCAATTTTAAGCTACAAAAATGCCTAAATTGATTTTATTTTGGAATTCCTTATATTAATCCAAAAGATTGTGTGCATAACTCATCTCTAGACAAACTTGAAATATGGTAATGAATGCTTTACATATAAGAAAAACTCTCTTTAATGTAAATGATGAAAACGAATCGTGAAATGTGGTGCATTTTGCAATCGATTTGTCAGAATGATTAATTTGCATATCCTCATACCAATTTATTGCATAAATAAATATATTTAGCATATATTCCCTTTATATTTCTTTTGTTATAGAGTGAAATAATGGTCTGAAGAATAAATAAAAATTACAAATTAAGTCAAAATACTTAAGAATAATAGTTAAGTGAAAGATAAACAAATTTTAATTTCCAATAATTAATAATCTGTCCAAAAACTAAATTACAGTCAATCTTTAGAATGAAAATGTTTTAATTCTCAATAAAAAATATCACAATTCACTAGCATTATTTTTTACTAATATTAAAACATACAAAATAAAGCTTCTTTTCATAAAAACCCTATTAGAAAAACTTTCCTCTCTCTCTTTATAAAAATGCCAAGAGATGGTTCGTTTAATCCCAAAAATGTAGCTTTCTAACGAAAGATATTTTTGTCACTGCGGAATTAATTAAAGATAATCTAATTAATGTGTTTTTTCTTTCGCAGTTAATCCAATAATGCGTGATTTACGTGCCTTTTTATTTATTACTAAATAATAAGAAGAATTCAAATATAACCAATATCTCGATGATTTGTGTGTCAAAGAAATCATGATTATTTTATGGTCATGGTTTATATTGAACAACTTATTATATATATATATTTTTTACATAAGCTTGACATTTCGACATTCGAGAGCAATTTTCTGTTTGAAGTTGGAAGGAAATTGTTTTTTTTCGCAAGCTTATAAATAAATGTTAACAATTATATTCATTTTATGCTTTTGAATTTGTGCTTTTCCCGCAAATACTTATTTAGGATTGCTCGACCTCAAATTATCTATACCTTTTTACCTAAAGCATAACATACGCAATGTACCGATGTTCCAGTTCAACAGTGGTGTAACTGCAAAAATGATCATTTCAAAGAAAAGCTGAAACACTATTCCAGTTATATAAAACTTAAAATTGAAAATGATGTAATGGACTTAAAGTAATATAACATATTAGGTATATGTTGAGTACTCGTATTTACTTTACTTTCATTTGTAAGACCTAAAATTATTTCAACCCTACATTTTGCAAATTCGTCGTTATTACTCAAAAAGTACTGTTTTTTTAGTTCAATTCTTATAATTACCATGTGGACTCAACATCAACAACCAGGTTTTGATTTTTATTTACTATTTAATTTAAGTGTATTATTTGAATTTTTAAGAATTCGTTAAAATATGTTGTTGCTATATGAAACACAAACGGAAACTGTTTGAGCCCAGAATTCGATTTCGAGCCTCTGAAGTAGCAGTCGGGGTTCTTCACCACTCAACCAAGAACGGTCCATTGTTTAAAGTAGTTGTAAAAAGAAAAAAAAATCTGGTGGAAATCAATAAGGGTTTTTGTCAGAAAATGCACTTGCGTCGTTGTTGTACTAGAATCGACTATTCTTTGGTGTTACTGGACAATGTGGTGTGGTACATGGTTTTTGGTTGTGCTCATGTAGTTAATTGCATTTGACAATTTTTTGCAGTTTCGTCGGTGTTGTTCCATCAATAAGTATTAGAGATTAAATATTCAAATAAATACCTAAAACATTTTCTTTCATAATTGTATGATACAGTCGCTTTGAGTTTATGGTTTAAAATCCGTTTCACTCGTTACGAAATATTTACACCTTTGCTTTGTAGCTGAAATAATTGTAACTTTATTTTATTGATATAAATATTGAATATTTGTATGAAGATTGATGAGTTTTTCAAAAATAAAATATTTTATTGATTTTTTCTCTGTTTATTAGTGTACAGTAGTATATTTCAATAAAAGTGTTGTAAAAACCGATTTCACATGTGTATTGAATGCTATTTTATGTAATTCAAAACAAAACACCAGTTAATTGAAGATTAGTAATAAAAACGTTCGCAACGAGAATACTCTCAACATTTTCAAATTAAAATATTTAATAATAAATTTGGTGATGACAACAATATGTAATTTCTTTATATTGGTGACTAATTTACGTGCAAATTTTGAAATATTACATCACCCCGTGCAAAGTAAACCATTACAGAACCAATTTCCGTTAAAAAGAGGCTACTTTTCGATACGAAATTACACAAAATTATTTATTGAAATATACATGAAAAAACAACATGCTTTCAAATATTCACTTTTAACATTTTTCTGGAACAGTTTTTAAATATAGAACTGTATTTAATAATTATATTTTATCAGTATTGAAAATGAAATATTATATGTTCATTTCGCTCAAATACTTCTGTTGTAAACCCCCACTCAAACAATGAGTTTTATTTCTGGGGGTTAAATCATAAAAGTTATTTTCCCAAGAGCCAAACCACAAATCGAAAGTCGAAAATCCGAAAATAAATTCGGGTGGCTAATTATCGAGATGTCGAACACAATTTCTTTCAGATTCTGAAAATAATTTTCTTATTTATTTACTTTAAAAAATTTCCTGTTTGATTGAAAATTTACAAGACGTCGAGAACAATAATTTAAAGGAAAAGGGTTCTTTTCCTTTAGGCCTGTTTATATTATTGTTTCCCCGAACCCTCCTCCATCCAATTCGGGCGTTCATTTTGTTTATAAACCCTTCAGGCATTTTACGGTTTGAGGAAAGCCGTCTTCGTATTTCCATAAATTCTGTTTCATTTTTACGATTTCCCCAGTTAATTTTTGGGTTGTATTTTGAACCTTATTACAATATTCTACCGTCTTTCTTCCACCTCTTTTGGGATTCGAAATTCTCCGGGGAAAAATTTATGCAAATAATGCTCATAAATTGAACGACAAAGGCTATAATTATCATTTTGGCACATTATAATAATAAGAATCATTTAATGATGTAATCAATTTAGAATATTATATAAAAGAAAGTCGCTAATTATTCTCCGGAGATCTTGAAAATTGCAATACAAGGGAAATGCTATATATTTTCTTTATTTTAAAATAAAGCAAAACAAGGAGAACTGCAATTCCAAACTGAAAAATTTTAATAAAAATTAAATTTTTCTGACATACAGGTATTATTTGCAAAGTAGATATTTTCATTAAATATAGGGGATTATTGATTTTCAGTTTTTAAGGTAGAAATATATAATAAACAAAGAATGAACGAATTAATAAACCACTGTATTTAATTTTGGAACCCATTGAATGGATGAAGTTATGAAAGGGGTGATCTTCTTCGTAGTGTGTGGTCAGTTTCAGTGGCGAAAACCTATCAATGCCTAAGCTCTATATAGAATCATTTGTTTATTATGCTAATCACATCATAACAAATAATGATTCGTAACACCATGATATTCAATTTTCAATTGTTACAGATTTACAGATGATTACGAAAAACCAATTGCTTAGACCCTAAGCAACGGTTATTGTGTCTGTAGTGGCCTGAAATTAATTGTTGGATCACCCTGTCCTGTCCATCCCTTTCCTTTAATTTCTCTGCTTAATTTTGCATATTTTTCTATTTGCTACAAATTGTTGAATTTGGTTAAACCTTATCTTTCTCCAACTCAAAAGAGAATAAGGTAATCAGAAGATAAGGAAAGAAACAAGGTGAGTCGAATCTCGTCAACACAAATATTAGTGGGAAAAAAGCTTTGTTGAAACTTAAAATCCTGACGAGGACTAGGGCTCCGCAATCCAGCCGGACACCACATCCCACATGTCGTTGAAACAAACTATTTAATTCTTTCTCAATCTGTATTTTGATCTTAAATTTTCGCACGATACATATACTTATTATTTTAACTTAAGTCATTTTTGTTTAACCAATATTCAAATTGCGATCAGTCTCCTTTATCAATATATTTTCGATTTGTAATAAAAATTATTACATAAAAAAATAGAAGCCATGTGTCTAAATTTCAGTCACCCATAGAGATTTCAAAAATTTAATTACTGACTATTTAAAGTTTAATATTTTGAAACATATTAAAACAGTTGATTATTTGTATACGGTTTTTGATTTATTTATTAAATTCAAAGTTTTTAAATCCGATTACCATAAGAGCATTTTGTTTAATCAAAAACAAGATTAACTATTAGTATTTGCTACCATAAATGAATATTGAGAGCCCTAATTACACAGTAGTATAAGTCTTTTCTTGGTAATGATGAATCTTCAAATTTAATAATTAATAGTATTTGACGCTGGAATAGAACGATTCCGGTAAAATTTGCTACGCTATTTTTTATTGCGTGCTATTTTTTGTGTTATTACAAATAAATGTTAGCAATTTAAAATAAATTCATAGTTATCTTTGAAATTATTGCTACAATTGTTGATTTTTGGTAACAATATCTTTCAAATTTAATATCTGATTTAAATATTCAAACTTAAATGTATCATTCAAAAATTGGTTAATAATTTATTAGGATGTTCGACAAAAAGATTAGAAAGTAAATAAATATATTTTTTTTCCATATATAAGCCAGGATATTGCCCGAAAATTTATAGAAAATTAAAAAATTATACATTTTTTCGGGAATTTTGGGACCTTTTTGACTTATATGATAATTTATATTTTGTTTTTATTATACTTTATAGCACGCAACTTTGCAGTTGTTCTTAATGGAATTGAACCAAGATTTTTCTTATGTGACCGAGATAGTTTCGGAGGATCTTTTAATCACTTAATTAGTAACAGTTCTAGGGTTTTAACCAAAGGATTTGTGAAGTTGCTTAAATAAGCATAATTGTATTTTAAAAATTTATTTCAATTTTAGTAATTACAATAATCAACATGACTATGGGAGTGTTAATAAGAACTTTACATGATTTTAAAAGTTTTTGCTGAACTCATAGTCTTACATTTTTTCGTCGTCTTTTGTTTCCTTTTTCAAACAACATCTCTGAAGATGAGGATTGAGATTAAAAACAATTCCACCGTATTAGCTTTAGTACAATGAAAATTCGTTGAGGAGCCTAAAGATGGTGAGAATAAATAAAAAAAGGCATAAATTAAAAACAATGGAAAAAACAACAAGGGAAAATGGGATGAGAAAAACATAAAAAACAACGAGGATTAGGAATTGTGCGCAAAATATAAAAATGTTTCAAAAATAAAAAAAACTTTATTTAGAATAAATTTCAAGTTCATTGTTATTTTTGGCAGTAGTCTATGAGTTACTGAAAAAAAATTTTAATAATGACTTTTGATAGTGCACCGGAAATGTGGTGAGGCACAAAGGCGTTGTGTTTTATATATAAAAATTAGACAAGGCTGAGCATGGGACGGAGACCGGGCGGTGAGCCAAACATAGTTTTAGTACCAATAGAGATAGTTTTGATTTTAATAATTCCTTAAATCGTTTTGGAATTTACTCTATATTGTCTAAAGACAATATACCTCAATTGCTTGCAATCGCAAACAATACATTTTATACATTGGAAGACAGGTAAATAATTAAAATATAATATTGAAACAGAATACTTGCAAATAAAAATTTATAAAACACGTGTTTAAATTAAAAAAATATATATAAACATATAACTTAAAGTGTTATCACAGAATTCAATTTGATGGCTCAGGTTCGAACCCTGCTCAGACCGAGTTCTTTTTCTAAGTTCATTTCTCGTTTTCACTAACAATATTCTGTGATTAATATTTATTTAAATACATTTAAAAAAAAATAGTATCTCCGACCTAAACTGTCGAGCAAAGCTTAAATAGAACCCAAGACATAATCCGAATCTTTCTATGGTACTAGTTATTTGCTGCTACTCAATGAGTGGATATAGATGGAACTTGTGAAAGGGATGGTCTTCTTTGTAAATGTTTGTTCTGTTTCAATAAATAAGGTCTTAAGACAATCATTTATTCATGGTGCTAATCATATCAAATAATATTTCATAGACATAATATTAAATTATCAATTGTGGATAAATGCCAAATGAATGGATATGGTATTTGGAAAATTTGATTACGTAAAACCAATAAAACCGTATACCCAGTCGTCGAAGAAGAAGATACTAATCCTATTCATATTAGGACACATTTAAACTACTGTAAACTATTTCATATACTCGTATATGTCCAACTGTTTTCAACAATGTTTGCGTTTGATATAAAACGGGAACCTTTATTTAATATTTGCTCCCAGTAATGAATACTGAGAACATTAGAATGGAACTTGATGATACTTTTGATAACAAAAAGTCTATCCAAATTATCCCATCCAAAGCCAGTTACAACCCTTCAATGAAATTAATTGATTATCGATAAATGGAACAGTTACGATAGTAAATGTCGAACTGATCAATTAGATAATTTATAAAATCTCATTTTCGAAGAAAAATAATCAAATAAGATTCTTTTATTTCCAACTACAGTTTAAATTTTTTTAACTATATCAATTTTAAAATAATTTGTTAAATTTTTAGATTTTATTGTTTTTAATTAACAAACAATTATGTTGAAATTGTAATACTTGGTATTTAATTGTTTACAATCCCAAGTTTTCTCTTTAAATCAAAATTTCAATAACAATTTCAACAAACGTAATCGTGAAACCATGGCAGCCTAGGGGTGAAGCAGTCGACACAAAAGCAGATGATAAAGGTGCAATTCCCAGAACTGGCATTGTCACTTGTTATTTTTTGTTATTTGAAAGCTGGCTCTAGTTAAATTTTCTAAACATTGTGTCCAATTTCAAAACAAACAATATATTTGTCTACATTACAGAATAATTGTCATTTCCATTTAATATTTCTTGTATGACAAGCTATCAAAAAGGGTGTTCTGTTGGAGGTTTATAATCATTAAACAATTTGCAAAAATGAAAACAGGAAAAGCATTGTACTTAGAAAATTAAAAAAAGAATTCAATTCAATCAAAGCACAATTTTTACAATGTTTTATCGTATTTGAACAATATGATACAGTCGACTCTAGATAATTCGAACCTCTAAGGGGCCCTTAAAATTCTTCAATCGAGAGTTCGAATTATCAAGCAGTTTCATTGATGCTGCCCAGTAACTTTATAAGAGAAACGGCGCCTAAAATGCTGCAACAACAAATTTGCGAATTGTCGAGTAGTATACGCAAATAAGTTTGGTTTTGTTAATTTGCAGAGATTTTTTCGTTCGAATTACCGAGAGTACAAAATTGTATGGATTTAGTTCGAAATATCAAGAGATTTTGAATGCACCTCGTGAGAGGTTCGAATCGAATTATCGTCGGTTTGAATTATCGAGAGTCGACTGTATACGGTTCTAATCTTAATGAATTTAATATCAAAAGCTTTAGTGCAATTCAGTTATATAATTAATGCGATTTTTTAAACCAATATTACAAAATGAATTTCACAAACTTGTAGGTTATATTAGCCGATTTAGTTTCAAATTTGAAACTCTAGAAGCAAAATGCTGCTCTACCTACTATTGCTAAATCTCTCTTTTTGTAAACAGAATATTGTATAAAATCCTTGCTTAAAGTACATTTGTAAGTGTATAAATAAATGAAAATATTTATTAATAAACAATTTAGATATATGTCCTTAACAGTATAAAATCTATTGTTATAAAACCTGACATTTAACAACACATATAACGTGTAGTATCATATCAATGGTTAAATATTTCCACATGAAAAAACAAAAACCCTCAATTTGAACCACCCTATATATTTGAACAAGATGTGATATCTGGCTGGCAGGAATGCTATTTCCATGAACACCATATGCTGATCTAATGCGAATCAAAATACCAATTTTATGGGCCACATATGTGACGGTTTCGTATGTGGGTATCGCGTGCGCAAAATGTAATTGGAGAGATATAGATATTTTTCCTGCGTGACTGAACAGGACTTATTTGCCACAATGACCACACACAATGTCTGCAAACATAATTGAAACGCCACACCAAAGTTCAGATTTGGTGAAATGACACCAACAAAAACGGCGGAAAAGCACTAAAACTGTTGTTTTGAGTTATACAAGTGTATACATATTAAAAAGAGGGATTCATACTTTTGATTACGCTGAATTGTTATTAGAGTTCGTCTCTGAAATGGCAAATATTTGATTTCCAGGCATTAATTATGGGCTTGTTTATTCGGGGGTTTGGCTATTTATAAATTCTTTTGTTGAGTTTTATGCTTTTAAGGCGTCCATTAACCCAGTTCTGGGGAGATTGAAAAGCCTCGATTTTTATTAGCACTTAATTTTTATTTCCACGACAATGGCTTCCCTTACGCATTTAATCGAATTTAATCCACTTTCTGTCCCTCATGGCGGTTGTAAATCTTAACTCAGATTAAAATAATTGAATTCCCACTATCAATGGTTTGCACTTACGTTGACAACAATAAAATCCCACTATATTCCATATCACCAAATGATCCGGCTTGAATTGTGATTTAATAAACTTTTCACAAACACACAAAATCACTTTAACACACAGTCAGAAATTATTTCCTAGGAATTTCTGATAAACACACCATTCAAATGGCATTTGATTGAGTATTATGAACCATTTACTGCTCAAATATGGAGATTTTTAAACCCATTTCGCACCCACACCGAATGCGTGGCTTCGCCTCCATCCAATTGTTGAGATATATCCAAAGGTATACTATCCAATTTTTCGCACTGTATGATTTTATCCGCAATTTGTGGCACACAAGTTGTCAATTACGATACCATTTGGACACTTGATATCATTTTCACTGTATTATTACACCCAGATACGCATCTCTTTCTTTTTCCCGACCCTAATGCGTGTCTCACTGACTGCCCTGACAAGCAACACACCAAATATTGACCGCCTCGCGCGAATCCTGAAAAACTGAAGCGACCCGTCAGCCACTCAAAACGCTACTGAGCTTCCGATATTGCGGTACTTTCCGTCGTGCTCGCTTCGGCTTTCGAAACGCGACGAACCCCTCATTCGCTCCCTCGCTTTTTGGGGTAGACGGAAACAAAAAGCTCCCTCCGAATTACAATCGGCAACCCATATCATGACCTAAGTTTGCGCATTTTACATTTTGCGCATGTTGAAAATTTATTGCCAAATTTACAATTCACCTCAATTCAGTTTCTTAGTACTCAAAAATAATATATTTATAAAATGTACTACCAAAATGTGAGCTCCTCATTATAGTTTATTGCGAATAGACAAATATACTAATTAGCCCAAATACAAAAATGTAAACATATTAAGAGGAAAGTGAAATTTATGTTATGCTTCATAGAAATTCAAATAGTATTTTGTTATTATTACTGTGTAATACTATTATTGAATTACCCACATATTTTGAACCAAATTATTTGAACACATAATGTGTTCTAGACGCATACCAGGTAATTCAATGAAATATGATTCATTTTCATTGAATCGTTGATCATGTTTCATTGCACATATTACTATTAAGTAAGTACATTTAAATTTCCATCCACTGATGCATTTCTGATATAAGGGTATTGTAAAACAGGGAAGCTTTCGTGTATTAAAGAAATCGCATTTAGGAAATAACTTTCCAATTTTTTTGTTTTAGGAAATTCAGTTTTATTTTGTTTCAAAATATTTGTTAAAAAGAATTTTGTATATTTATTAAACCAGGCGTCTCCATTTAAAACCTTTTGTATTAGTACTTTTCCTTTAAAGTCGTCGATTTTCTTGATCATCTCGATCTAAAATTGCTCCTGTTTGAGGTTTATTCAATTTAGTCGATAGTTCTGTGTTTATGGTTAGTTTAAATTAAACGCAAGCACGAACAATTACAAATTTGGTTATTGTTAAATCCAGGATTTTAACTTTTAATGTAATTGTAAATTTTGTAGTACCGTTCGGTTTAGTTTACAAGTATTTGAAGTCGGCGTTTTTGAATATATTTAATGGGAAAATGCTTCAAATACATTTCTCTAGTAATAACAGTTATGATATGCAGCGAAAAGAATCGTGAGGTGGATAACACTTGCAATATCATGCACATCCTGGGAGATTTTTATAAGAACAATAGATTAACCAGCAAAAATGTATTTCTGTGGAAAGAAGTCCATCACCGATAACTCTTGTGATAAGGTGACTTAAAGAAATCAAGTTTAAAGCCTTCAGATGAGAATATTGTAATTGAAGAACAAAATTTCAAGTCATCGCGTTGCGTTCGAGTGTTTATTATTTAAGTCCAAGTTGCCAATTATGTGAATATCTGTAATATCCTTTTTGTACTAGTCCATTCGTATAAATAATTTGTATCAAAGAGACTATTTTAATTGAAATTCAGACCGCTATTTAATATACTTTACAGCTAGAAAGTGATTGGAGATATAGAATTTTTATTTAGCGCAGTTTTTCGCGAAGTAGAATTGACAAACATAAACTCGACCGACAGTGCACAGTGTTGAATTTTGTTAGATAGATGATGCCGGATATGGTATTACTGTCACAATATATTATCACTCAATGATACAATGCAAATTAGATGCACTAAATAGGTTTTATTATTAAATTCAATTTGAATTTAAAACTTTTAATGTTATAATATAAAAAAAACCTAGGAATTAGAGCTTAGATTTTTCAAAATCTAAAAAACTACTCTGTCTTCTATTTCACAATTAATGAATAAATGGGGGAATGTAAATTATTGCATTTTGTCCAGATTGATTTCGGAGAATGTAATTAATAGTAAATAAATGAAGAAGCAGAATTTGGATAGAATTGAAAAAAGACATAAGGTTCTGGGAATTTAACCTTAACTCTTTTACATTTTAATGACATATTTTTCCTTTGATAACTCTGCTCTCTAGAGAAAATGTTTTTTTTATCCATTCTTTTAATATGTTATTTAGTTTTTATTCTATGAATATATTTTTTTTAATTTTATAGAAAACTCGGTAATATTGCCAATTTCTTTATTTGTTTTGTAAAACATATAATTATGATTTTGTCAATTATGGATTGATTTTGTTTGCTTTTCATAAAAATACTTCCTTCGCTTTCTATAATTTTTATTCCAATAGGCAATAGAAAATACAATTAAATATGTTGTTTTTAATAAGACTCCTGTGGATTTTATTTTCTTCAGAAATGTCAAAATTGTTATTGTACTCATGAATCCATTAAATTAGGAACAAAGTTCAAGGCAATTCTTCTTATCGACGCATTAGGCATTTGCTAAAAGTCGAAAATTATTCATTTCCACCCTTTTCTTATATCGAATAAAAAAGGTCCAGTTGGGTAATGTTCCCATTTTCAAAATTTGTTATTATTTCAAACCCTTAACAGGAAAACATGCATAAAATATTAAAAATGTAAAAAGGCAATAGTGCCCTTTTTGGTTATTTATAGAACAACAACAAAAATCTAAAAATATCTTTCTGCAATTACTATATGTGACGACAGAAATGATTGTTATCATATTTTATTCTCATTGTCACATATCGTACTTGACAAAAGAAATGAGACATGCTCCCACGCGGTTGGATTCATAAATGATACTCTTTTACACAACCATTTTTAATGAGAGTTTGGATTGTTTTTTAACATATTATTAACACATAAACATTTTTAAAGATAGATTGATAGATAGATAATAATTTATTCAGGCATGAAATGTGTATTACAAAATATTGTTTACAGTAATTATTTATAAATGAGCTACCTATGTTAGTAATAAAATAGTTTGGGAAATTAAGATTTAGTTGACATATGTTATTTAATGGTGTTTTGATATAGAATTATGTTATAATTATTTGATTAGACCCATGATGATTAAAAAAAAGTTGAAGAAAAGTTTAAAAAAGACATTTTTTTTAAAAAAACGTTTTAAAAAGTAATAAGAAAAATAAAAAGAAAACGAAAACTATTTACATATTTAAAAATCGACGACGTCGATGAATTCTTCTACCTTGGCAGCATGGTGTCGAAGAATGGCGGCACTGACCACGACGTCGATGCACAGATAAATAAAGCGCGCCAAGCATTTCATAGGCATTGCACTGGCGAACAAGCAGACAAAGATTCGTGTGTTTAATACTTGCGTATTGCCAGTACTGCTGTACGAAGAAGAGGCCGACCGGCTCTGATCTGGGTTCGACCGGTGCTGCTGAAAAGTCAACACCTGGGGACGTGGAACCAAATTAAGTCTATTGCCCAGAATAGACCCCGATGGAAGGAACTGATTGCTGCCCTGTGCTCCGAAAGGAACGGCGTCTAGCCAAGGAAGCTTGATATTTACATTTTAAGTTGGTAGATTAATGGTAAGGTCATTGTCTACCGTTTAACATTTTTCTAGAAATTTTGATGATCTTTGACATATTTTGTCTTTAAGAAATCCGACATTTGCTAATGAATGGACTGTAGCATTTCTCGTGATCCAAGGGAGTTTTATAAACATTTTTAGGAGTTTGTTTATTATTATTCTGATGAGGTGATCCCACAC